>RDEW01000006.1:1240631-1251866 GCA_011109175.1 Dicyema japonicum
TCACCACAAATCCACTGCTCCATAACTTTGAATGCCCTCCTTCATTTCTTCAATCTTTCTCATATTTGTCAAAGATATGGAAGGTTCATACATGCATATGAGGGAGAGTCCTTACGACATACACAAATCTCTGACGTTGAGACTATTCGTTAGGATGAATAATGCTTTCGATTGTAAGACAGAACAACAGGGGGTCCATGGGGATCTCCTAGTTGCATTCCGGTAGACGAAGAGATTAGGTAGTCCCCGAAAAGTAAAGATGAAGGTAGACTATAGGATTGATTCACAATTTCGAAAATATTAGGTAATCAATACATAAACACAGAATATTATCTCTCCTTAAAGTGTCGAAAGTTCTCTTAAGAAGGAGCACTTCTACTTTCTGGAATAAACGGAAAACTGTTAAAATATTCTCTGAACTTAATGGTAAATTTATTAAATAATAACAACTCAGGGACACCTACTAAGAGACACTGAGAATTGCTGCAGACCATGGCAATTTCATCTCCGCTCACGAGGGTCTTTGAGGTCTTGGAGGGAACTGAATTTGACTACTTTATGACCGGAAAGTTACTTAGAATTTTGTAGTCCTTGTGCGAACTCGGAGGAATGCTTGCCAGAAAGAAAAGGGATCAACGAGAATCAATATAGGATCAAATATTACGATAAGGAAAAGAGTCAATTACCAAGATATATAAATATCCCAAATATCAAATCATAAGCACCACTAAAAATTAATTTGTAACAGAAAGATCATCGATTTACCATAATAATATTGAAGTGTGTAAGATCTGTGTAATTTATATTATTAATTTATAGTTATTTTCCTACTGATTCAATTATACAATCTTTTACGATAGCTCATTCTAAAAATGTTCGATTAGAAGGGTATTTTTAATATTAAATTAGTATTCTTGCATTGTGTACTGATCCATTTAACAACCCACAAGCGTATAGAATTATAATTAGTTAAGATATAAAGCTGACCCTGTAGGTGCATATCTAAGTAATGCTGGAATAAATTCGTATGACATTAATATATTTAGGTTTTACTTCAAATCAACAAATCGATTAAGTAATTATAAATATTATTTCAGTCTGCAATGCCATAGGAAACCCAAACAACGTGTTTGGCATGTGTGGCAAGCGTAATTAATTAATGCTAACATGACTATGGAATATAAGGATTTTGGTTATAAATAAGATTTAGTTAATTTATTCAATTTAATTTACTTATTCACTTTTATTACGTATTTTGACTAATATATTAATTCTATTCCTTATTGCTTTTACAAATTAAAAATTGATTTACAATAGTTATTATAACAACAAAAGATAATAGGTAGGCTTAGAAAAGGTTAAATTATTATTAAAAAATCTTGAGTTTGTTCAGATGCTCTATCATACATATTTCAAATGGTTTGATGATAATGATGAATTATGGACAAGTTACACAATTATTTAATTTATCAAAGAGGAGGTGGGAAATGAGAATACTCCGTTGAAACTTCATTCGATTTTTCACACCTATGCCTCTGGAGAAAAATATAAATGAAAATTTGTTTCATGAAATCTGAAATTAACAAATATCAATGGCTAAAATCTAATTTGGAAAACTTCAAATATTTAATTTTCCTCCATATCAGCGTCTCGGATGTATTTGGCGATAGAGAATCAATTAGGGATGTCCATCGCTTCTTGATTCCAGACTTGGTAACTTGTTTAATTTGTATATTCAAGGATTTCATTTTTTGGAAATCGTCATTTGATAATTCCTTTTGCTTCTTTAATTTATTTCTTTCTCTGATAAGTGTTTTTGTGTGCATATTATAATAGGTACTCCTTGTTTGATGGCATTGGAATAGTTTTCTTGCTTTGAGTATAATGTCCGTGAAAGTTTTGATCATGTGGTCAATTGATGAGAATACCAATCTGCGCTTTCAAAATTTAAAAAAGTGGAATTCTGTCTGATAAATTTATTTGCAGTGTTATTTTCATCATAATAGGGTTGTGATCACTTCTTACTTCATTTTTACAGTCCAGTTGACGAGGGGAAACATTGATGGGGAACATAAGGAGAGGTCAGGGGATGTAGATTTGTCTCCTTTTCGAGTAGGTGTTCTTGTATTGTTTATGGTGTTATTCAATATACAAAATTGTCTCAAGTTTCTGGCCAGTAGGTTTCCTCTACTGTCTGGTTTCTGGCCTTCATACCATAATTGACGTTTGGCATTGATGTCACCGCATAGTATTACTTTTTTGAAGTTTGAGAAAATCTGTAGGTTAGGGTAGTACCCACTTGGACAGGATGTAGTAGGGGGAATACATACATTGACAATATTTATAGTTTTCCTAGGAATTCTAACATTTATGCCAATTAGTTCCAAATGGTCATCTACTGGATAAAGTTTTCTGATTTTTTTGAAACATCTTCATATTGAATTCCATTTCTTATTAGTGTCATTAGTCCTCCACCTAGCTTAAACCTTCTGTCTTTACGGATAATGGAGTATCCAGGAAAGGTTGGGGTTTGTATGTTTGGTTGTAGTTTTCTCTCAAGATCTTCCTCCTCGATATTAAAACCAACCCCGTTCGAGAAACTCGTGAGAAATACGGGAGCTCTGCCAAAACCTCTAAACCTTCAAAAAGTAATTTGTCGATACCAAAAGTGTGCCGACACTCGGGAGGAAAACCGAATAAAGATGAGGCGGCTGTTCAAGGAGACCGGGATCACCTGACGGCCCCTACTCTCCTTTGTTTGTTTTGTCGGTGATTCTTGGTTCTAAATAATAAATAAATGGGTTTAAGGACTGTGATTTTCTAATGAGTTTAGTGTTTCCATTGTAAGTCAAGGACCACGTCGGTTGATCATTTGGCCACTCGGTGCGGATCCATGATCTGCCGCGACTATGTGTGGAGGCATAACGAAGTAGTAATGCAATATTCGCCACACCAGAAAGTTACGGACTCATAAGGTGCAATCTATAGTAGAGAACACCAGGGTCCAAATCAATGTAGACAATGTTATCAGAATCTTGGTGCTAAGCCGGGCATTGTTGTACACGATAGGAGTCTAGCTAAGTCCTTATCATAGAAATTGGCATTACGTCTCAAGACCGTTTGCAGACTGAAAGGTGGAGAAAAAAAGAAGTATGACTTGGTTGCACTTGAGAGAGGGCAGATACTTGGTTGGAAGGACCTCGTTATTCCAATAGTAATGACATGGGAAGGAATTGCAACAAAGTACCACAAGGGTTATCTGAAAAAGTTAGGGGTAGATAGGAAGCTCTAGGCCTATCTACAGTTCACTGTATTAAAACGGACCCTATAGAGCCTGACATTGGAGTACAGGAGGCAGAGCCCGGAGATGCCATATGGGCAGAGGGTTCAATTGGACAAGGCGATCTCGGTGTTGTTTCAGTAACCAGAATCGAACCTGCCTATGGAGGCTGACGAACAGGGAGGCGAGGAAGGTTGTTGATTATTAAATATTAAATTTTTATTTTTGGTTAAATAAAGTGGTGTTTGCATTGAAAAACTCTCTTAATTTGAGAATTTACATTGAATTTTTTAATGAGTTTATTGGTTCAGTCACACCTCAACCAGATATGTGAATTTGCTGTGTCAGCATCCAAGTCTCAGTTAACCCTATTTACTACGGACAGGAGTTTAAGGAGGACTTGTAGAATTCCTCTGCAGATAAAAAAGACACTTCGGGATCCCTGAGGAGCCTTTGAAGAGAATGTTGGAGGCTGGGATCACTTAATTAGTTGGTTAATACTTTCCTTTGTGGTGGTCGTTGGGTTTTAAAATAAATAACGAGTTAACATTCTGGCTAATTTGGAAATTGCACGTAAAGCTCGTGGTGATTCTGAAGGGGATCCCCTCATGGGTTACTAGCCAAGATATTTGTGTATTCTCGTTGGAGACTCTTCAGTCCGGATTTTTTTTCACTATTTCAAGGAAAATGGTTACAACCTTGGTGTTGGAAATTTGACCCTCAAATCAAGAAATGAGGCTACGTCTTTTATAAGATCTGGATTACATGTTGAGTTCTAGAAAATCTCCTGTTCATGGTACCAAGATTCTGCAATCAGACGTTTCAGATGCCAGAAATTAGGCCACGTTGCATCTCGATGCATTGAAAAGAAGAAACGTCTTATTTCATGACGGATGAACTTTTTTTTTGTCGACGTCTATGTTGTCTGTGATGTGGACTATGTTAGCGCAAGCATTGTGGGTGCTATGGAGGAGTATCTAAACTGTTTTGCTAAACCTGTTTACTCTGGAGACTATAGAGCTGGACATTTCGAACGAAATCGCCTTCGGCTACAACTAAGAAGTCAAGTTCGTGTGAGAATTTCTAAAAAATATGAGATACTCAGAAGATTATATGTTTCTTATTTAAAGGACAAGTAAATAAACATGGAGGACTGAAAAAGGGAGGTTGGAAACCAAGAACCCAACATTTAGGAAGTCTTATAGGCTTGTAGGTCCTTAATCTAAATCAGATGTTGTTAGTTTAAGAGACCCGATTGTAGTTTTGCACCAAAGCGGATGATCCTAATGCCTTTCGGGAGCAGCTCGAGGAAGTTAAGAGAATTGATCTGCAAGTTTGGAAGGACTCCATTATCGTAAAACCAGGAAAATCGTGGACGGATCCTTTATAGACCTATAAGTCTGATAAACTCAATCTCAAAACTCATGGAGTGACTGATTTATAAAAGAATTACGCGTCATATCGAATCACAGAATTTTCTCAGCAAGGAACAATGGGCTTTCGTCTAGGGAGATTATGCGGAGATTGTTTGCTCATCTTAAACTCTGAGATTGAGAAGGTCCGGAATTTCAAATATCAGCTGAGTGTCGTCTGCCTGGATATATCGAAGGCTTTCGGTAGTGTCCATGACGCAGTGTATTATCAGCTAGTTTCACTTTAAATTCCAAAACTTACTGGATTGATTAAGGAATCTTCTGACGGGAAAAAATCATTTGTGAGATGCGGAGTATTCACTTCTGAAGCGATTATAATGAAGAGGGGAGTTCCTAGGCTCAGTCTTGAGTCCTCTGCTCTTCAATATATTTATGGCTCCCAGGAATCCTAGTAATAACGTGAGTATTTACAAAGAAGATGTATTGATAACGTACCCCTCAGAGTTCGGTGGTGTCTGAGGGAAAATTACGTGATTTCTTGGAAGAGATTCTCTGGTGGTGCAAATCCCTTGGCTTAAATCTCTCTATAAGTCAAAAGCTATGCGAATTTCATACTTTAGAAAGTACTTTCAACAAGAGTACACACTGAGTGGTATCACCAATGTTGATCATTTGCATTATTAGTGTGTCCGTTTGGATATACAAGAGATTATGTTGAAGGTGCCAAAATAAAAAGGCTTACCAAGCAATTTTGTGTCTGCAGAACTCGATTTGAAGTTATCTTTTCTTGAAAGAGTTTATCTGGCCTCTCTCATCTGCGGATGTGAAAGGTAGTATTTTTCACCTAAGAGAGAGACAATAATCATTAAAAGTTATGTTAGCTATGGTTTAGTATATTGTAGAGGAATAAATGAATATTAAAATGTATATTGGTTATTCCACATAGGTTAAAATGATATAAAGTGAGAGGTATTGGGTATGAGTCCATATCTCATTGAGAGTTGATACAAAATAGGCCAAAATATTTAACACAGCATTTTTAATGACCCCTTCGATTTGACATCACAATGAGTAAATAATTATAGATGATACTCTAGTATTCATTCAAAATAAAAATTAACAATTTTGACTTTATTCACCTGAAAATAAATTTTGACCAAATTTATATAACATTTTTAATTAAAAAACCAAGGTTTTGAAGTTTTAAACAATTTTAAAGAATAGGGTTCCACTGTTCATAAAGATTTACTTTTCGTATTACATGTACATATTAACGACTTTCAATCGGAGAAAGGATGGGCGGATTCTCAGAGTTAGTTGTTCCTATGTGTCGTCATGGAAGAAAGAGTCCGAAATGTTATACGAAATATTGCTGGTCAGTATTTGTTTCCTGAATAGTGTAATTGGGTGTATGTCCTTTATAGATGATCCGGTTCCGTAGTGAAATGTTCACTAATAACGACATCAGTCACCAAGCCAACGCTAACATATAAATAATTTAAGAAAATATTAATATTTTAAAATTAAATTATTTTAATAATAAAAATAAATTTAAATTACTTACCTAGTCTAATGATGCATGTAATTTAGTAATATTGTATGAAAGCCATTAATACCCAAGCCGATATATCGACTGATTAATTTCATATCAGAAGCCTTCTACAACTTTGAGGAACACATCGTTATGCGCTATCTAATGTTTTATCCTTGCATTTCAGAGACGGATCTATCTAATCTCCTAAAAATCGACAGAAGATACCTCAGGAAGACCCTAAATAAACTCAGAGCGGAGAAATTTGTTCGAGTTGTTGTTATCTGTTAATTTTCTAGCAAAAACATCGAGTAGAAAGCGACAATGAGGGGAAGTCTCAGAGAATCACTTATTTTTATATAAACTTGATAACTCTCATAAACGTGGTCCGCTACAAATTAGACATTATGCAGAAAAGGATTGACTCAAAGGCCAAAGAGGCGATGACTCGGTCTTCATACAACTGTCTGAGTTGTGAAAAGGCATTCGAAGACCTTGAAATTGACCAAATCTTCGACTTTAGCACAAACTCTTTGATCTGTAATTACTGTGGTGGGGATGTGAAGGAGGATGAGTCCATTCTGACTAACAGAAACAGCAGAAACGTGTTAATAAAGTTCAATCAGGAATTATCTGACCTTTTCAAGTACTTGGCCCAGATAGAGAAGGTGGAAATTCCCCCTGAACTGGTGGACCCTCAACCATGTAGTATATCTCTAATAGAGAACAACCGATTATCAATGAATGGTGAAGTGGCCATGATAACAGAATTGGAGTCGAGTTCGTCTGTGAAGGTATTTTTGGAAGAGGATGTACTTTATTGGATTGAGTCAAGTGAGTGGTTGTGTAACATGATAGAACGTGTCAAGAATGTGGAACCTGTCTGGTTTGGCACTGAGTGTAGAGTTGAGGAAGATAACTGGGAGACGACTCTGGAGAGACTTAAGACACGGAGAATTGTGGAAGAGGAAGTGTGTCAGTGTCTATTGGCGAGAGGGAAGATAGAGGAGGTGGAGAGTGGGATGAGTTTGTGCGGACTGAGTGAAAGGGATATGGGAGAAGGTAATGTGATAGGGATATGTAGTGTATGAGAGGAAAGTGGTGGTTGTTGGGGGAGAGAGTGTTGGATATAAAACAGCTATTGATATGGTGGATGGAATGAGTATTAGTGAAATGGCTAGATTTGTGGAGTTATCAGGATATTTGTTTGATGATTTTGTATAATATTTGTATTTCTATCATAAATAGATATAGTTATTAAATAATTCCTTAACCAATCATAATAACACGTGACAGCATTTCAAATTACCATTGGTTATATGACCCAAACTAACATTTTTGAGTCTTCGATAATGTGTAGTCGGGGTTTAAATTAATAAAATTTCGTGATCTCAGTTATTATTTTGAGTAAATATCTCCCACCATGATGATTTTGTCCAAAGATGACCCAGGACTGCATAATACCATGAAGCACAGGCATATTGTATATCGAAAACGATAGTTCGTATAATTTGTCTATTCAATTTTCTACCGTGCATGGGCTCTTTGAAACAACTACTGTGAGGACATTCTGGAGTCATTTCGCTAAGATTAAAGGCAATAATCATATTTTAAGGTTAAACTAACATATCCCCCGAATATCGCCATCGAAGATTACTACTTCTCCCATGTAAAACGCTTTCGTGGAAGACCGAGAACAACCTTCCTGGTCTTTTTACAAAACGATCTGAAAGCCGTAAATAAAAAATTGACATCTGGCGACGACCTGGACACACTGATGGATCTGGCTAAGAACAGAAAAACCTGGAACAAACTAACTCTTTCTTTTATATTTTAGCTGAACATGCTATAAGTATTATAGATCTCGTGAAAGTGCTAATAATAAACTAACATATCCTTCTTTACGAGGATCTTCAACAACTATCCACAGGACTTTTACTTCTTCCTCGGACTGTGGGTCCTCCGCTTCGCCAATGTAATGAGTTGCCTGCTCTTCTAGTCGCCTCGACGAGTAAAGGATTTCGTCAATTGGTGTCTTGACGACAATAATACTTTCTAATGTTTTCTTTAAAACCACCGATTAAATATGAGCTCTTATTAAGACATCAATCGACAGAGTTTTCAACTGATTTCTGTAGCACGTGGAGATAATCCCGTCCCATTTCAAAACTACAGGAATAATTCTCACAGGAGCATCGTACAACATTCTCAATTCTCCAGAGAGCAAGTCACACTTGTGTAGCTTTTCCACTTCTGTATGCTTGAGTGCTTCTTGTGAGGTGATTCCAAATCCTATAATCTCATTCTTCATTTAGTCATACACGAAAATGTCTGGCTTATTGTGTTGAACTTTAGTGTCATGATGGAAGTGTCTACTCGGATTCCACCCTCTTCGTCGTAACAGTTGATCGAACTGAATGTGTATTTAGATGTTTAGACATATTGATGCCATATACTCTACATAAATACATTTGCTTGTATGCTTTGGAAATTAGTTTTGAAATTTGTTCATTATTTTTGCCTCTTTTAATAGTTTAACAATTGAGAAAATTATACATTTCTGTCACTAAATGAAGACTATTTTTTAAATTTAAAATTTATTTAACCAGAAACCACCGCCATAGCCAAATGATAAAAATAAGGTGATCCCGGCCTTCCTCAGCAGTCTTCGCATGCTCGGACATGAAGGAAGTACTGTCAGGGGCACGTTAACAATTCAAACGTACGTGATGTGGTTCACCATCTTTGTTGGCAGTAAAACGTGGATCGTCTTGGGGCACAACTGAGTAGGCTCAGTTTGTAAATGCACTTCAAATAGGTCAACCAACAAATAAGACATAAATAACATAGTTCACAAATTTCCAAAATGGGGGGCACACGGGAGGCGCAAAAACCTGTGGCTAAACAACAACATCTCTGGTCGACAAGGAAGGGTGAGGTATGACATCATAATCTCTCGCGTTCCCAATCCGAGTATTACAACGATCCCCTTGCATTAACCTCTTCTATTACATATTCCAAATTTAAATGACCAACATGGTCTCCTAGTTTATGTAGATTATATAATCATCTAAGATCCTCATTTTACAATGGTGGTGCAGTCATACCAATTAGAGGATTGTTTATATCACTTTATCTACAATGTTAGTGACAAAATGCACAATATTTACCTCTGATAAGTCCAAATGTGAGACCAAAGTGTATGAACTCTTATTCAGATATATAGTAAATAAAAGATTAAGTCATATGACACACTAATGACCTCTCATGACGTCAAAGAGGTCAAAGAAACATTGGAAGTACAATGTGCTGAGATCTATTGTAAAGAACTATTTTATATCAATGTCTCCTATTCTCCTTTAGATTGATTAATTAAACTCAGTGACCAACTATGCGTCTCCACCCTTTTTCGATCCAACATTCCCTCAAAACTCTCTTCTCAAAGAAATTATGAGTTCATGACTATCTGGGATCACATAATTATTTTATCAAATTTCTATCAAAAAAGTTAATGAGAAAGGCTGGGATCACTCAATGGCCAATAAATAGTGATAATTTAAATAATATGTCGCGCGCACTGTGAGCAACCATGCACAACGCGCAACAAATCATGTGTCAATCAATGTCACGTGTCAAATTCACGCCACGTCGTTCGATAGTAGATTCGATAGTAAAATAGCACTTTCGCAAAAATATTGTTAAATCTAAGGATTCCTGCACACAGAGGTTGTATAAAATGTTATGAGGAATATGAAATAATCGAACGCATTACTAAAGACTAAGCATTTACAAGTACCAACAGGTATAATAAATTTTATCTTTTACAAAAATCCAGAAACTTTATAATAACAACAAAATGTATCTGAAAGATTTGAAATCACAAGCTTGTCATTTGTATGGACAATGAGATGGAATTTTTAACCTCAGCACTCCATAACCAGGCTCATCTTGAAATGAATAAAATAAAGGATCTCTCCAATAAACACTACTTCCATATTAAAAGAAGTGTTATTAATTCCTGTGAATCTGTAATTTGGAATAAATTTGGTTTTCGGTTAGTCTCCTGTATACTGCATATAGTGACTTTGTATGATGTTAAGTCACTTATTAAATCCTTCCTTTTATGTTTTTCTTTCAATCCACGGACGTTGAATGACGCCAGTGTGAAGAGATCACATGTGTGAAATAGACATAATTAATCAGAACCACGTCATCAGTTCAACCAACTCTAGTGAATACAACATTTTATTAAAAATTAATAAATTATAATAATGTAAAATTTACTTTTAAAATATTTAATTTAAACGTGGTCAATGTTAGTTTTGTTCGAGACATCATCAGGATATGCTATATTCAAAGTAATACCCATAACTGACACTAAGATTCTCAAAGAAAAGAAACTACAGGAGAGTGAAAACCTACATAAATACTTTGAAACTTCTGAGTCAGCCAGGAAAATGTATTAATTCTTTACTATTTCAGTTTACAGCTAAAAAACTTCACCCCCTTTAAAAATCTACAAGAATCAATCCGTTCGACTTCCAAAACAATCGACGGGAAGATCTCTAAGCGACTAAAAAAGTCACTAGCTACTGTTGATGAGCCTCTCTGTGTTGGGGATGCCCGCCTAGCTAGCCTACTCAAAGTCATGTTATCACTCATTGTAGTCCTCATGTGGAATTGATTGTGTTAGTGGGTCCCATGTTGTAGAGCTCATGCGCTGCATCCGTGAGCACGTGGATGAATTTCTCCCCAAAGAAGTCCCTCTCAGCCTTACCCACGGACTCTGCCGCTATAAATTGAAATTCTCTCCTGACAAGGTGGACCTAATGATTGTACATGCTGTGGGTAGTTGTCTGTTTTATTTCTTAGGCCTTCTTGACGACTTGGATAAAGAATTGAATAATTTTGTTATGAGATTGAAAGAATGGTATGGTTGGCATTTCCCAGAGTTGGCAAATATAGTGAGTGACCCCCGCATTTATTCTGAATTGGTTCGTCAGCATGGAAAGAGAGATGATATTTTGACTTGTGACTTGTCTACTTTATTA
>RDEW01000006.1:1252661-1318698 GCA_011109175.1 Dicyema japonicum
CTAATTAAAAAGGGAGAAACCAACGAGTTGTCCTGGTTGATGGAGTTTGGTTTAACGAAACACCATATGTCTCCTCTTTGAATTATTGACCCCTTGCATCCAACAATTAGTTTTTCAAGTGGTGCAATATTTCCTCAATGGATCTTGCACGTCTCTCATCACTAGGCGGTAATTTAGACTTTAAATCAAGTCCATATGCCAGTTTAATAGCATATCTCCTCGATTTATCGAGAAGTTCTACAAGAGTTTGGGGTATTCCATTTGGAATTAAACGGGAGCTCGATCGTAGATTTCCCAAACAGACCCGTCCTTTTCGTCCACTGAGGAAATTCACCAAAAAATATTCCCACGATGTTTTCAAGTTTAACTGAAATCAGCTCAAACTATTTGGTGTTAATTGAAATGATTTCAATCCCTAACTTCGATTATTCAATTGAAAAATCTTATGCAGATCTGAACAGCATAGAATTTTTAAGCTTCTGAAATCTGAGATACTAAGTATTCATGATTTCCAAAATAAAACTATTTCGCCAGAAATTTACTCACACCTTCAAAATTGTTGCGGTAAGATCAGCTTCAGTTGAAAGGGCGATATCTCTTTTAACGAAAATTCTTAAAAATCGAAACTAAATCTGAAAATGTCCAGGAATATTTAATTTCCATTACAATAAATGATTTCGTTTATTTTTCCATAATGCAATTTTATATAATTAAAACAATTTTTTGCAATTTTTATTTTAAAATTGCTATTTTATGGTTGCCATAGTAATCATGATTTTTAAAATTATTTCTCGCACCGCCAATCGGGAAGCGCTGCCCTAACATCTCCTCTTTAAACCCCCAAGTTCTTATTTCGTTGGGATTTTACTCATGTTAGTAGCGAGACAAGACGTTTCTCCCTAGTGCCACCTTCTCGTCGCCTCTGTTTAATCCAACGAGTGTGAAATAGAAGCCCAAATCTTCAGTAACTTTGTTTACAATGGCTGACGTATCTCTCAAAGTTTCCCCGAATTGAGAAGACTAAATTCTAACTAACACATTGGCAATCCGATGTTCCTCATTCAAAATTTCGGATATACTATGTGTCTTGTGTCCATCAAGGTGTGAGACAAAAAGTCATATCCACCCTGGGAAATGAAGCCATTAGTTCACTAAAACTTTGTCATAGCGCATCATAGCTACGTCATCGACGACCAATTGACCACTAGAATGAGTAGTAATTGTTAATATCCCACGTGGTTAGCCGACCAGTTAGCCAAGTCGTTGATTAAGAATGACATCTACTTAGCTCATGATTGGTGTAAGTCTGTCTTCCGTCTCGTAAGCATGAACGAAATAACTGACTCGAAGACTTTTGAAATACGAAATTCCTAAGAAAGTATTGGATTCACGTAGAATAGGACGATAGTTAATATTCGATTCACACGTGGTGTTTCCTAATGTTGCATACGCCCCAGTCAATTCATAACGGGGTTGTGAAAATAAGTATAATGGATCGTCAAAGATGTATATTCACTACACTGAGCACGTGGTAGAAAATCGACATCAAAGTGGATTATCTTTAGACGAGTGTATTAGAAGTTAGTGCTGGGATCCACCTAACTCAGGAGACGCCAATGCCTGGCTGATATCTGAAAATCATCTTTTCTCTACTTCAGTGGAGGGGTTTCCATAATGTCAGATACTTGGAAGGGACGTCTGATGGGAAAGGCTATTTAAAAAATCTTTGGCAGATATGTGGAGTCGTTTCAGATTAAAGATCACGAAGAACATGAAGCTTCTGGAAGAACATAGAGCAAAGGTGAGCATGACTAGTTAAGGAACCAAGATGATTCTCTCCTAATTTGTCGGTGATTCATATTGATGGCCTTTAATTTCGAATCTTTACATGAACTGAATTTCAAACCTTTTTCGAACTACTTAATCAAAGATTAATAATTATTTTTAAAATCAAACTTTCCACTCCTCAACATTATATTTTGAATCGTCAAAGCGTCTTGATGGAATATATTATTTGCAAAGGGACAACTACTCCATTTGATGATGAGGTAGAGAAATTTAATTACTCTTTTAGGTAATCACGTGGCACTAAACTAGCGTTGTTAGGAATTTATGCATCGATTTTCTACTCACCCTATGACCAGAGCCTGGATCGATCGCAGTAGTTGTCTTCAATCAATTTGATGTCAACATATATGATAATGCGATTCCCAGGAGGCTGGGGTACATTTCATAAACTGGAATACATTAACTGTCTGAGTGTACTTTGTCATTTTTATGTGCGAACACAGGGTTTTCTAGATATATTATAGCCTTCTATAACTATTGAAAGCACAACTAATGATAATGTGATTCCAGGTCAGAAACTGGAGAAAAATCAGGATATATTAATTTCAAAAACCCCAAAGGGGCTATGCGCCAACTAGAAAGTACTGCAATACTAGGAGGACGCGCGGTATGGCGGAAGCAAGCTTCGCAACACACACCCGGCCACAAAAATAAGCATTATATCTTGCCCTTGTAAGGGCGTCCCAGATATAAGCTGGAAAGAACAGATACTACACTTTGAATCTTAGCCAAAAGGCCGAGAAGCGACAGAAGGCAGATAAATAGATAACATGATTTATTCGCAAAACCCCAACTAACTAAACAAGGTAAGAGCCATTAACTAAAGAGGAAAGCCAAGATTTGGGGTCGTCTCTATCGGGGCACTCTCATGAGACACCGTATGTCTCTTCTCCGTAAAAAGCCCCAATTACAATGCGAGTTTCCACAAGCAATGTAATAAATCACCAATTCTTCTCGTTTTTCTTTCGTATTCGTCATCAATTTCAGATGCTAAATCCAATCCATGTGCTTCAATTTAGTTTCATTTATAATTAGAACTTCCATCTGGATCGTGCTGGCTATAGCAACCAGCACTGAGGCCCGTTTCGAAGAGAACGGGCATTAATCAGGTTATCCTGACTACTTCTGGTTTTTTCGGTGGCTGCCCTCTCTTCTTAAGAGCACCACTCTCTTCTCTGTGTTGAAGCTTCTACTGTTTCTTTTTTAGAAGGTTTCTTATTATATGTCGTATTCCAGCCAGACAAAAGCTGACATTGCATGTATAAAAATAATTATCTTTCAAGACAGTTGTCAACATTATCAATACATTTGGCTTGAACTATTGATAATAGTATTCGAATTGCCCTTTTTACTATTTTTATTATATTATTTTAATTAATAATATTAATAAATTTTATATTTTCGATTATCCTTATCTGTGGTTACTGTTGGGAATATAATCACGAATATCTTAAATGAGTCGATGGAACTTCACTGTCCACTTCCTTTGGGACATGGAGTCTTAATTCCAATACATAAACCTGGGAAAAAAGAAGGGTCGTTGGACGGACTAAGACCTATTATTCTATTGTTAGTTATAGAGAAAAACTCATGATTGTTCTAAAGGAACTGCTTGACGAGGACTGCCTGAGACTAATAAGTTTATTACTTTCCGAAACTGACCTATCCGTGAGAATAGGAACAAAGCATTCGAAGAGTTTCAGTACCAACATGGGCACTCCACAAGGAGATTCCTTGTCCCCAATTATATTTATTGTTTACCTCGAAGCTGCGCTCAAGGAATTGAGAAATGTCATGGGTCCTAAATACCGGGACATAACAGAGTTAATTTATGCGGATGATGTAGACTTTGTGTCTACCGACCAAGAAATACTTGACCAAATTTTACTTCAAGCCGAACGTATTTTTAAGAATTGGGATTTACGCATAAAAATTAAAAAAACTGATTATACACGAGTCGAACGAGCAGAATCAAGGAACGATGAGTGCTGGAGACATACCAAAAAACTCGGCTCACTGCTAGGTGATGCTGAGGATATTTGTCGAAGGAAAATGCTGGCTACCATATACTTCAAAAAAATGTACCAAATTTGGATAAGGAAAAAACATGTATCACTGAAACTTCGTGTCAGACTATACGACACGTTTGTTAAACCAATTTTGCTATACAATTCCGGAACATGGGCATGTTCTAAAATTGATTTAGAGAAGCTAGATACTTTTCACAGGAACCAACTCCGCATGTTGATTGGAATTTTTTGGCCGAGAAAAATCTCAAATGAAAATCTATATTCACGATGTAAATCCAGACCACTCAGCACCGATGTTATTTTATCGAGATGGCGACTATTTGGACATATCCTCAGACTGGACCAGACTACGCCATGTAACGGAATAATGGAAGAATATTTCTACTACGCCGGAAGTTGCGGATTTCGAGGCAGACCAAGAAACACACTTCCAACTTGCTTAAAAGATGACTACGAACAAAATAGTCGTAAATTGGTGACAGCGGACGATCTGGATGATGTTCGAATGAGAGCCAGGAACAAGATGGCGTGGGCGAGGATGGCGAGGAGGATGGCTGCAAAACATGGCTCAAGCGAACCCCTTTTAGGGCCACGCGAAAGAGCTCTTAACTAACTAACTAATTATCCTTGTCTGTGGCACTAACGGGATCTTAGTTAATATAACCTTTTTTGATTCTGTCAAAGTGCTTTTATTAATAATATCCTTATCTCCGTGAAAACCAGGAGTTATGTGATCAACATGTCTCACGTTAGGTCCATTGGCATCCAATAAGGATCTCTCATTTTTACATCATGGAGGGTTTCCCACGACTTGGATATGAATTGACTTTTTCTATAGAAAAGACACTTTACTACGATCTTAGGAGCTGAATTTTATTTGCTCTGCCCCACCAAATCAAATCGACAACTTGTGAGAACGTACGCTTTTTACTGTTCTTGTTAACCACCCGTTTCTTTCACTTGATCGGTCATGGTGATAATAAATAAATTGATCTTTGAATTAAAACAGTGGACGAATTAAGCTCCGTCTCAAAAAAATAAGCAGTGTGAAATTCAGGAACCCATATTGAGTCTAATTTTAGTGTTTACTGAAAGTGAGGTCACCTATATAGAAAATCAAGAGTGAGACTTAATTCCAGTAAATACCACCTTTGGTAGTATTAGTAGTAACCCTAGAAACTTAAACCTACACTCGTAAGGTCTGAGCATTCTTATCAGAGTTTACAAGGATACTTTGTATTAGAAGAGATCAAGAAAAGGATGATTCTCAGTATATAGCTTTGGAGTATAAAGTTTGCAACGACGTCATCCTTCTACTTGTTCCTATCACGCGCAGGTTCTCGTAGTACATCTAAGTTCTCTTCCTTTCTAAAACAACTCCAAACCTTTATGAGGTCTCCATACACGACCATCAGTGGGGTGGTCCTTGGTCGTCACGAAATCTGAACTGTCGAAGGTGGCTATGTTAGCATGGACTTCCAGATGAATCTTAGTCCATTAAGCCTCCATCGAGCTTCCATTATTTCAACCGAGGTTGACGAACACCTCATCCTCTCGTACGCTGTTCTGTTTGATATTATGCAGCCCCCGGGAAGAAAATTAGTTGTAAAAATGATTTTATCAATTTCAAAATTCATAAATTTCGTTTTTTTAATTAATTTATATATTTGTATAAAAATACATTTTATTCATAAAATAATTCTCTCAGATCGACAAATTAATTATTCTAACATGAAAATAATAGGTCATTTATGTGTCAGCTAAAATTAGGCATTTTATTCTTCTGTCTGGGCCTGGTTGTGTCCTTCGGAATATCCATTAGTTTGTATGCCACTGGTAAGCTTTCTGAGTATTTTAAGGATTCAAGCTATCCGGCAGATGCCCCATGAATCTGTGGTCCCAAGATTACGATTTCAATAGGAATATTGGGCTTCGCGTTCGGGTTTGTTATTTTCTCCTCTTCATTTGACGCTATCTCTGAAAACGGAAAAAACAAGACCAAATTTGTTGTTGGATGTGATATTGTCCTCTTCTTATTTTCCACTATTGCCTTTCTTATGTGCATTTCAAGTAAGCTTTCCTTCCATTTTAAGATGTGGTCTTGATCTCGAGACGACCAGTTGACCCTTTAAACGACAATTTCGCTTTGAGTAACGGCTACATCATTGACTCCAAATTTTGTGATTCCACCTCGTATTCCATCATATTTCATTTGTCTATCATACAATCTGCGTTATTGCTTTCTTTCATTATTTACATCTCCACGTGGTGTTGGTTCGACAGAAAACAATTCATTAGGCTAACCAGAAGATGACTTTACTAATCTGCCTTTATTAACATGATTTTTCTATATTTGAGGGATATTAGCTTATTTTGGAATCCGACAATTGCATAAGCTCGGTCTCCCTTGTAGGTCTTGGAGTACTTAGTTTCCTGAAGACATTTCTCTTTCCTTAAAACAGTGATCCTGGATCAATAAAGGTCTCCTCAGATGTTGGCATCCCGTGGATAATGGCCGCTCCAAGGCCCTGTCGAAACCATGCTTGTTATAAATTTTTCAAATTCTTTGATGAGGGATATACGGATTGTTTCAACCGTTTCGAATACAGGAAACTTTCGCGTATGATCCACCTGTCTCAGACGCACCAAAAATACGAGAAATGTATAGTTCTTGGAGTCGGTATGTCTATTGTTTGATTCTGTCCACAGAGGCCCAAACTCATTAAATTTGTAAACCTTCATCT
Source organism: Dicyema japonicum (assembly GCA_011109175.1). Taxonomy (NCBI): domain Eukaryota; kingdom Metazoa; phylum Dicyemida; class Rhombozoa; family Dicyemidae; genus Dicyema; species Dicyema japonicum. The sequence continues at coordinate 1,259,284 of RDEW01000006.1, forward strand.
ATACGGATGATGTTATAATGATCCCTTTGATGATAGCAGATATCTAGCAGTCAAATCTGAAAATTTTACCTCTAACTTTTTAAACCACACAGGGGTTCCACGAGGAGACATAATGTTCCCTATTCTTTTCGCTATTTATCTTGAGTTGAGAGACTTCAGTTTGTGGGCACCCTCAACGACTTATTAGTCTTAGAAATATCCATATGTCCAATGAGAAGACAATTAAAGCCATTGATTGAAGCTCTCATCCTCTCAACGTTTCCCATTCAAAGTGGAATAGTGCCAATCAAAATGGAATAGTATCATCCAAAATATGACAGTTTCATTCAAAATGAGAATGGTGTTATTAAAAGTGGGACAGTGAATGAGAAATTTTTGTGAGGTGTTAAAAATTAATTTAGATTAATAATATTCTTTTATTTTAATCTAAAGATATCGGTAAAAAATATTTTTAAAAAATAATTATACTCATGGTGAGCAAGAAAATAGTGTTGAAAAATTAAAACTTCTGGCTGTTTATGAGGCTGGTGGAGATTAGCAGGATCTTGTAGTTGAATCGGAAATACCAAGCGCAACTGCTTACCGTTGATTTCATTAAAATAAGAACAATACGAGAGGAGGAAAGGGCCAAGTTACGTCATTGGAGAATATGTGGATGTTCTGATTGAACAAATTGAGCTAAATCTTCTCGTAACGTTGAGGCAAATGATCGAGCTGCTTAAAGAAAAAAATTGATACAACGATGTAAGTCATCAGTGGCTAGACATCTCGATGTATACCCTAAAGATGCAAGACATAAACCTGAAAAGCCAATAGTCCAGAGAATAAGAAAAGAATTCAGACTCAAATGCCTTGAATAAGTGTATGGACTTGATCTCATACCGCTCTATGCCTTCTTCGAATTCTAAGGATCACTCTCTTGCTAGTCCGATGCAGAGGTTACTGAGGATATGGATGGACGTGATACTTTGAGTGAACACACTTTCATAAAGTTGGCTCAATATCCACCTAGTCCTTCCATGTCATTGGTCAGGATCACCTCTGGTTAATCGTTCAATTTCATCATTTTACATAAATACTCTCTCTTTTCAAAAACATCCCAGGTGCGATGAAGGAAGTCCACTTATATCTACTTTCATCTAGATGGTTTTCCAAGGGAAGAACTCTGACAGAGTTTCTTAACTACTTGATGATATTTTGAGGTCGAAAGATCGGAGATATATTAACTTGTCTTTATTGAAAGATCGAGAATCACTGGTAATTAGGTAATCTTGGTTTCTCTCAGCAACCATCTAATCTTAGTTCGATGCTCTCTTGGATCCTTGAATTGTTTGATCTTTTGAGCAGGCACAGTGTGGCATGTATTATCTTGATTCCTTCAACGTGGACATGACCTATTGTATCCCTTAATAGAAGATAGTAGATCTCTGAACTTTGGAAAATAAAGGAGCAAAAATAAAACAAATAAAGCATAAAATTATAAAGAAACAAAAATACACAAAATCAGAGTCAATTGATGTATTCTAAGGTAGTGTTATCTAAAATAGAATAAAATGTTCACCAATCATCCATCTGACTTGGGTTGGTTTCCCTACACTTGATTCCTCCCCACGTGTTGAAATTCGGAAGAGAAGAGCAGGCCGTTCAGCTTTATCAACAAAAGCTCCATGAAGCACGCTCATTGGTAGTTCACACTGAGGAAGATTTCCACGATAAAGTCCTCTAAACACACGCCCACCTTCCCTTGCAAATGCCAAAGAACATATATATCCGTCAATTGGCCCTTCTCTGGGAGGCTCCCATGACAACGAGAGAGTGTCAGCAGATCTGGATATTCTGACAGATCTCGGAGGCCCAGGTTCAGGCATAGTGTGCACGTGTAGAAGCTGACTCCAAGGACCTGTCCCGAGACAGTTCAAAGCAGCAACCCTGACGTGGTAATCCGTGTCAAAGAGGACGTTCTGAATGACTGATTCGTTCTGGTACGACATGCGGGTCTCTTCTACCGTGTTTCCCGCTCTACTAAGGGACACAATATATTGAGCCGCATTCGGAACAGGAGACCAGACAAGGTTGAAACGTGTACTTCCGATGGCAGTGATCTCTAGTGAAGAGACTGGATAAGGCTTCCTGAGTTCGAGGAACCAGAAATCATCCAATGGCTCTTCGCCCCGTCCTCCAAAGATGTAGAGTCTTGAAGACTTGGGGCAAACGACGGCAGAATGACCAGCACGTGGCCTGGGACCATCAAGTGTTGTGAGATCTGTCCACTGGAAGGTGTCGAACCGGAAGGAAAATAAAGAGCTGGAGAATTTCTCACCAGAGTTGGGTCTTCCACCGAAAACATACATTTGATCCCCATAAATGCAGGCTGAATGAAGACTTCTTCCAGGAGAGAATCCCCTGAGTATAATTTCACTCCAAATACACAAATCTTCGTTTAGAAATAAGCTTACGGGTATTAAACTCCCACAAATCCCCCAATCTAGTTCTTCCGTTGTTTCCTCCGAATAAATAAAGCGTCTGGTTGTGAGCTACGACGGAATGGGACTCCCTTGGAGAGGGCCACCTCCCACCTTTAACGGGCCGCCAAAAAGGTAGGCTACTAAGATCCCACTGGTAGAGATCTTGAAGGTATCTACCAGTAATTCAGACGTTTAACTGATCGTTATTCTTCCCTCCAAAGTAGGCCCCCGAACAGGTAAAACGATCCCCCACATTCTGTCAGAGAGTGACCTTAAGTGTTTACTCCTCCTTACCGAATCGAGGAATAGGGGACTCGCCTGAGAAGTTAACCTGTTCGCAATGAAAATCATCCAGACTGAGGGAATACGTGTCTCCTCTGACTTCATAGAACTCAGCCATTCCACCAACGATGAAAGCCTTCTCCTTCCAGACAGCACAGCCAAAGGCTGCCCGACATTCAAGGACATCGCCATTCTCTTGGGGAACACTCCATTCACATGTTTCTAGGTTTACAGTAATGAGCACTTAAGTCGAAAACAGTCAGCTTATTCTTCATTCCTTCCCAACCTCCCCCAATTATGATAAGCTTGTCGTTATATATTATTGATCGATGCCCGTGACGAGCTTCCGGTCTGTTAGGGATTTCACAAAAGTTCCAGGCGTTAGTTCTCATAAGGTAAAAGGGAAATAATAATTTAAAATTATTTTTTGAGATAATTTTTAAATATTTTTAGACATTATGAATGATTTTTAAATTAAGGACTTTTTAAATTGTTAGCATTTTAATTCTGATTTCATCAACTTTTTGTTGTTGGTGGTATGTTTTTATGAGGTCCACCAATCAGGGCAACGCCAGGTACCAGGAGTATATGAAAAATGACCTTTTCACCTTACGATTCATTGAGTGGTTAAGGTAGAGTCTGAATGCACTCAACAGTGTTCGTGCCTCTGCGAACTGGATCACTCTAATTAGTTATTCCGTTTATCTCATATACGGGGATCTTTTGACAGATCCACGAGTTCTTTCAATTTTGGGTCGGACGAACCAACGTTAACTTCTGATTTCCAGTGTCTCTTAAATACATCATCTCGTCCATGCTCAGGAGAAAAAAGACAAGTGTTTCGTGAAGCTATGTAGACATTCCGCGCGATAGAATGCATCACCACCTCATACTTCCCACCAATTAACCACCGTTACTCATTTTCAAGTTCAACGATTCTAAAAGTCACCCAATCACTTGTCTCCTATAGCTACTTTCTTTATGAATTCTGGGGGTCACTCGAATAAGTTCAATATTCTGATACTTAATTTTCCAACTTCTCTTCATTAATCGACAATTACATTGACACTCTTACAGTATCCGCTACTGAATGGTGTCAACATAAGGTGCGTCAACGTACATCTTTTATAGTCCGAGGTTCCTCAATGCTCTTTTCGAGGTCTCCCCTTTAGATTTTCGTATATCTGACGTTTCTTAATTTTCAGCTTAGAAGAGATTAAGCTAAGGGGAAAGTCTATAAGGAATTGGGCAATTACTAAAACAACCATGTGGAAGCGACTTTGAGTGGAGATACGGAACACTGGATTCAAAATACCAAAAATATCCTTGGGACCTCACGGCTCTCTGAAGATGTATTGTTTAAGCAAACAACCGCAGAATAGGGGCAAATTCTTGTTGGATCAGTTCTTCTAACTCGTCTTTTGTTTCAGGAGGCTCCCAGTGCGAAGACTTTCTATGCATCTACTACCAGGGGGACCAGATACAATTAATTGTTGGTTAACTGCTGACTTCAGATGATACATAAGCTCTTAAACCAAGTAAAACTGAAAACAGGTCACTAAGTTTTAAGGTCAGTTGGATACAGAGAAAGAACTAAGCACTAAGTGTATCCAGTTTCCACTGTCAAATAAACAGAGTCCATCCAATGTCACACAAGTCCATCCAGAACCAGCATAAAAGGTAAAGACGTCTATTCTTTGCAGTAGAGGAAACCCCTATAGTGAGTGGAGGAGAGCAAATGATCATTTTGATCCTCCAACCTAGCACTGGGTGCCACTTGACAGGTGGAGTACATGACGACGCCACTCTAGTAGAAAGGAGAAAGGAGGAACAGACGAAACAAACAATCTTCACTCAAGCAGCCACATGGCAGCAGACTGCTACGTTGATCCATTGATTAACTCTTAATCTCTTTATTATTACTCTCAATCTCTTTCCAGATATTATTATTAATAAGCACACCGCAAAACAACGTTAGTAATGTTATCTCGCTTGTACCACCCTCTCCTGGATGCGTTTTGTTAATCGCTTCCAGTTCCCTCTGTTCCTCGATAGGTCCCTCAGATGCTCAAGATCATCTGCCGACGTCAACCCTTTCCCAATCGAAGTTAGATCTTGATGTAGAAGGGTTGGTAGAGTAATTCGTGGTCTCTCCCGGATGAGGAGTATAGTGATGTTAGGAGTATAGTGAGATTAGCGGGAGTATTCATATCCATTCTTAAGATGTGACCAAATAAGCCCCATCTGTTACTTCTTATTTTTCCGTCTAATAAGTGGATATTGTAATGGGAATGGAGGTGTTTGTTTGAGGTGTGCTTTAGCCGGGAAATTCTTAGAATGTATCTGAGCTGCAATCTATGAAAGGAGTTCAGACTTTCCGTTATTATTATTGCCCTCAGGATCACTGGGTTAAAGAGAAAGAAATAAAAGCTATCATCTAACTAAGTGATCCAAGACCGACAAATGAGAGGACGAGTCCGGCTGGGTAGACAATCCTGAACAGCTCTTTTCATTGGACATGGCATCGGCTCAAAATTTCTGTATGATTGTAGATATTTCGATAGTGTATGGAATAGAGGGCAGCTCGGTAAATTAGCTCCTTTAAGAGTTTCCGTTGTAATTCGATTAAGAAATTTTCAATGGGCTGGATTTTGTGTTAGGGTCCAATTAACCTTATTACAGTCTCCTCGATTGCGGATAGTTTCAATAAGGAAGATCGTGAAATCTGCATTGCCCATGGAGGACTTGCATACGTCATCGTTGTTCGGATAAATTGTTCATAAATCGTGGCAAGGCCACCGGTTTGGTCTCTAAGTGTTTTTGAGAGCACTTTTAAAATTCTCATTTTCTTCAGAGCAGAAGTTACTTTGTTCTCAACATATCGGATAAAGGTGAGTCCCTGATCAAAAATTACTCCAAGAATCTTCGGTGTTTTGTTAATAGGAATAGCTTTGTTTTTCATAAAGATTTTTGGTTCGATACAGAGCTGTCTTTTGTAAGTGGTAAACAGCATGACAGAGGACTTTGTTGCTGATGTGTCTAGTCTTTGCTTGAGAGCCTAGTTCAGTTGTCAAGCATTTGTTGAGCGACTGAGTCGTGATTGTGATGCTTCTGTCCTTGAAGGCGAGAATGATATCGTCGGCATAGGAGAGGATTAGACAGTTTTCATTACAGGTTTGGGCATGTCGTTTATGTAGAGATTGAAGAGTTGGGTGATAGTGGGAGCCTTGAACTCCATTTGGAAATAGAGATCTTGATTTGATGTTGTTGCAGAGTACTTGTGCTCGTCTTCCATTTAGGAAGTTTCCAAGCCAAAGTTTCAGGTTCGGATGGATGTTGGTTTCAAATATTTTCTTTGTAAGGAGTTTCCTAGGGACTGAGTCGAACGCTTTTGTGATGTCCACGGATATAAGTACTGTTCTCTGATGGGGTTTGGGGAGTTAAATCCTTCCGCAATGAATTGGGTTGTGAGGTATGTTGTGGTAGACGTTCCATTTCTTTCCAGATATTATTATTATTAATTATTATGACCGGTTGACTACGATTTCGCCCGCCATTTCCATTATAATATCAGATGGTGTCCACACTCTCGTAACGTAGTAAATCAGGTCCTGATAGACTGCAAATCCGAGACTATAATGTCGGCAGGCCGACGGGAGGATAAAATGGTGGAATTTTCCAAACAGTTCTGTACATTGTACGGTCGTTTATGTCTCTTGTAGACAGCAGACAAACGTCAGTTGGTGTTTCTTGTAAGGTTAATCAATTCCTCTGCAATTGAAAGATCCCAGAGTGAACGGAGAATGAATACGAATAAGACATAGTGCAATAGAGGTGTCGTCACCACCTAAACCTATATTGATATCCGAGGTTAAATAAATATTAATTAAAAGACCGAGAATCGTGAATAATTTGTTTTAATTTGAATTTATAAAATAGTAATTTTTTAAATTTAATATAATTTGTTTTTACTTATGTGTGCGTTAGTAAGATTATTTTAAATTTCCCAGAGTTTCTACCGAATCTGAAGATTCTTCCACGACGGATAAAGAATCCAAGTATGAATATCTGAAGGTAATCGGCGAAGGATCATTTTCTACAGTATATTTGTGCAGAAACAAAAATACAGACGTGGAATATGCCTTGAAAAAGTGCAGTAAAGCTACAATTATTAACAAAAAGGCGACAAAACTCATATTTGCCGAGAAAAATATTCTCATTTTGCTCAGCAACAGGCACCCCTTATAATAACGCTCGTTGAATCTTTCAAAACTGCGGACAGTCTCGTTTTCGTGTTCGAATACTGCAAAATCAGGACCTGCTACACCTAATCAACTCCCGGAAACCTCTCCTTTGGGAATCCGTGGTTTTTTACGCTGCCCAGTTGATATCTGCCCTTGAGTTTATCCACAACAACAACGTGGTCCACCGGGATGTGAAACCGAGCAACATTCTGTTGGATAGAAAAATGAACATAAAACTGAGCGACTTTGGGACCGCAATGGTTAATGAAACTGAGGATCTGGAGCGTATCAGACTTGATAGAAGTTCTAACTTTGTTGGACCGCTGAATATGTCTCTCCTGAAGTGTTGAAGGGCAAGGAAGTTGACTTTAGATGTGACTTATGGGCCCTTGGTTGTGTGATCTTCCACCTTGTCACCGGATGTCCCCCATTTAACAGCTTTTCGATGTTGGACGTGTTTTCTAAGGTCATCAGGGGGTCTTTGCTGTACCCTGATGATTTCGATATGCTCGAGGACGACGCTCATAGTCTGATCTCCAGATTGGTTGTCGTAGATCCGACTGAAAGGCTGGGATCTGGAGAACAGGGTGATCTCAGAAGCGTTCGAGGGCATCGTTTCTTCAGTAATGTGGATTGGTCCCTTCCTATTTCTGAGCAGAGATCGCCTGAACGTCCCCTGGGGTCCTCAGTTGAAGAAAAGGAGGACTTTTTCGTGGAGGTGGGTTTTATGAGGAGAAGGGATCAGTGTGAGGGTCATGAAACCGTCGAAGACACCGAGGGAGAAGTCTGGATTTGGAGCAATGGTGGAGCTAACCACGCCCGGAAGGAAAAAACCTGTAGTTGTGGTTGTGGACCGATTGAAGGTGAAGTCTGATTCTGTCCTAACCATTCGACTTGAATCTAACATGGAATTTGATGTAATGTGTCCTTCCTGCGAGGCTGCCATGGATTTGGCTGATACGATTTACGGATGACAGTTTATAACTTTTAATGCTGAGATGTGTTCGTTAATAATAATATGTGTTCGTTAAGTGTTATAACTCGTTTAATGTGGTGACTACTTGTCGGAACTGCGAATAAATTGGTACTAAACATGTGTTCTGGAGTGAGGTTGTAAAGTATGTGATGTGCTCAAAATGAGGAATTACTTGAGGATGTATATGATGTCCAAACTTCTTTTGGATATTTTAGTCTCTGTTGAGAAGTCGTTACGACTATTTGGGTCTAATAAAATTTTGAGAAAATATGAGACTAAAAGTTTCCCATTAAGAATATGTTATGGACGTTCAATAGGGTTACCGCTTTATTAGAATACAAATTAATAACATTTACTGATGACTTTACCCTCGTTGGATAACATCTTCCATTATGGTAATTATCCCATTTACTCTTAGTGGACTTACTGATGATGTTAGTAATGATATTGACTCAACTTCCAGTCGGTAGTCTGTGACAGATGGTGCCGTCAACAATGCTTATTTTTTATTATTAGCACTTTCACGAAAGCCATAATATTTATAGCCCCGCATGTGCAGCAAAATATAAGAGAATTAGTTAGGTTGCTCCAAGCTCTTTCTCTTCTTTGAAGGTCCCTCAGTGAGTCTAGATCATCACAGATGCCAATGTTTTCAGATCGTTTTGTAGAACGACCGGGAGGGTAGTTCTCGGTCTTCCACGAAAGCGTTTTACATTGAAGGAGTAGAATTCCTCTTTAGAGGTGGCCCAGGTCCCAGAGTTGTATAGTAGGATTGGTTTGATGAAGGTGTCGTATAACATAATCCTTTGTTTTATGTTATATTCTTTTCGTTTAGCCAATGCTTTTTTAGTTGAATGAATATTATTTCACTAGTGATATGTGTACCGATCTTGAAAACTTAATACTTCAGAGATAAAACGAGACCATTATGTGATCACGACCTCTCTCAACGACCATCACATACTTACTGTTCCTCTCGGGGTCCCACACAATTAAATTAAAATAATTCCAAAGACCAAGGGTAACCAAACTAACTAACACCTTGATCCTGACTCGTTCCAGCATCCCACAACTTGTCTCCAAAAAACGACATTGTCCCCGGGAAAGAATAGTGGATCCTCTTGGTGCTGGTTAGGTATTGGGCGTCTCCTCATTAAGTGGATCCAATGACGCCATCAAAGGAAAAATAATTTTTGACTACTAGAACATAGCACCACATGACGCCACGCGGCCACGTTTAAAATTTTTCATACTTAATCATACATGTGCGCTCTAAAAAATTTTGGAGTGAATTCCCCCCAATTCGTGACGGACACTTAGATTTAGTGTGAACTCTCAGTTCTCATCTGACATGAATAAATTAGAACATCATACGTACACATTCAGAAACATCATTTTATAAGCTACCATGTCACCTACTCGACCACCATCAACAAGCTCTTATAAAGTGACCTTCTTCCAATATCTCCCACCCCCAATGCACAAGAAAATGAGATATGCGGTTTTCACCAATCAGAAAAAGAGGATACTTTTCATAAAACAAAGTGACGTCACAAACTCAATATCCATAACCAACTCCACAATAATACCTACAATCCCCTGCAAAGCAAATACAATCCCGCCAATTAAAGACTAAAATCTTTACAAAAATCAACAAATCACAATAAAGGATTAAATGACATATCTATAAGTCAAATAACGTCCAGCGGTCTCACTCGTTCTGGAAATCTTAACAACTTGCCCCCTCCTCAGTCCATAATACCTACAAACAGGATCAGAAACTTGAATTCTGGGCAACTGAGTCTCCTTAATCTTACTAAACGAGTCACAATACAAGTCACTATTTTGCCAAAAGCTGCTTTTTTTGTTCTTCAGTCATCAGCTCGTGTTTGGGGACCAGATAGTGTTTTGTAATGTTTATGAGAAGTTCAGATTCAGAAAACTCCTCAATCATATATTTTGGTCTCATATTGACCAGTGCTTGCTTGGCCGAGGGAGTCAACGAGGCCTGGACTATGATTATGCTGCAGAAAGCCTCTTGTTTCTGCATTTCTATGCACAGCGTCTTTATTTGGCTGATCCCGACCTTCTTTTCGTCAGGAAAAAAGACCAACAGCCTTTCTGGAGATAATTACAAAACAAGAATACGCTGAATGTCGAATTGATGCTCGACGGTGATGTTCATGTCTTTTCGAGACTTTATCGTTCGACGGAAGTCTTCTAAGGAAAGATTTAGTTCATCTGAGCTAACTATGTAGTTTCTGTCGTTTAACATCTAATTTAATAAGGTTTGGTTATTTACTTCAAAGATGTTCTTGTGAATTCTCCAAAGACGATATGTTCCGTTTTCGTCATCCATACCACTACACAAAGTCAATTGAATGTGCCAAATTATTTATTTATTCTTCTACAAATTAATTAATTAATTAAATTTATTAATTAAATTTGATAAATGTTTTTGTCACAAGACGACGTGGCTACAAGACGATTGACAAAGAAAAAACTCTGTCGGAGAGACCGTGAATATATATAATCAAATCGACTACATTATCTTCCAAAAGTCTGATAAACACCTGCTAAATGATGCACGTTCCTACCAGGGAACAACAACTGACAGCGGCCACAGGATCGTCATTGCAAAACTTTCTGTAAAAAAGCACCTGACTGGGACAAAATACATTGAAAAACGCGAAGAAGGCGAGACAAAGGCCCAATATATACTTTCAGACAGAAAATTGTGGTTAGAGCTCACTTGTAGAGCTAAATATCACGAACAAATCGAGACTCTTATGGAGAAAACTGCACCGGAATCATCAGTACGAACTCTGTGGGATCAAACAAAGCAGGTAATCTCCAAGTCGGCCAATATATGCCTTGGAGTCCGAAATCATCACGCCCTAAAATTGGATCACCATTCGAACGTGCAGAGATATGGCAAAGCATTGCAGAGAGCTACGGCTAAAAGCGGCAAACACGTCAGACGAGAGTTAAAAAAAGAGCTAAATATCCAACAAAGGGAACTAAAATGGAAAATCAAAAAGATGAACAGAAAACACTCACGGGAAATTATTACATCCCTATTGAAGATGTGGAATGTCTAAAGGACAATTCAAGGATGTATGCGGCTGCTGCGGACAAAGAAAGGACAAAACATCCTTCACATCAAAGACAAAGATGGAAAATTAGTGGGTAACCTGAAAGAAAAAGCAGAATTGATTGCACGACACTTCGAAACACTGTTGAATAAAGAAAATAAAGTCTTTCCCCTTTTCCAGGGAGAAGCAAAGGCGCTAAAAATCACAGTGGAAGAGGTGAAATTAGCGATAAATAAACTGAAGAACAACAAGAGTGCTGGCCGGACAACATAAGCCCCTGAACTCCTAAAATCTGTGCCAAATATACTTAGCGACACAATTGCAAAAAACCCTAAATGACATCTTTGAAACATCTTTGATCTAGAACTTGGAAATAGATTATTAATACCCATACAAAAACCAATCAAATCAAAAGGACCAGTAAAAAATCTCAGCCCGATAATACTTTTGAATTCGATACGCAAGGTGCTGGCAAACATTGCACTAAGCCGGATAAAGGGTGTGGCGGATCTATACCTACCAGCAAGTCAAAGTGGGTTCCGAGAAGGGAGGTCTACGGCAGACATTGTATGGAGCCACAGATGGCGCTGCGCAACGCACCAAAGATTCAAGAGCGCAACAACAGATCTCTCCAGAGCTTTCGACTCAATAAACAGACAGAAACTGATGAATGTACTTGAGCAAATATTGGATGAATCGTCGGTTAGGATAATCAGACTACTACTTGCGAACACAAGACTATCTGTGAAGACAGAAGGAGCAACTTCCCGCAGTTTCAAAACAACGATTGGGACACCCCAGGGTGATTCCCTCTCCCCTCTACTATTCACCATATACCTTGAATCTGCACTCTGCGATCTCCGTAAATGCTATATAGGAGACATAGAAGAGACATCTTATGCGGATGATGTGGATTTCGTATCACGGGACGTGACCGCACTCCAACACCTACTAGAAAATGCACCTGCGGAGCTTGAGAAATGGTTTCTCAGCGTAAATGTAAACAAAACTGAAATTACGGAAATCAAAAGAGAAGACGATATTACTCATGAAAGATGGAGACGTACTAATAAGCTCGGCTCTCTACTAGGAGACGCTGAAGATGTACTAAGGAGGAAAACACTGGCAAATGCGGCAATGGCTAAACTGAAGAAAGGATGGCTAAGAGCCAAAGGACTTGGAATTGACATCAGATGCAGGCTTTACAACGCGTTTGTGAAACCGATCCTACTGTAACGCTGGGACATGGGGAAGTTCCTTCAACGAACTATTGAAACTGGATTCGTTCCATAGAAGGCAACTAAGAAGCTTACTCGGAATGGAGTGGCCACGTAGAATATCAACCACTGGTATCTACAACAAGTGTATGTGTTCTTACATCAGCAAGGATGTGATAGATGCCCGGTGGAGGCTATTTGGGCATGTACTAAGATTGAACCCGGACGCACCCGCTAACAAAGCGATGGAAGATTACTTTGACAGTTGCGACAAACCCTTCCGCGGACGACCTAGATCGACACTTCCGACTGCCTTAAACAAAGACTTAAATCGTGTGAGAAAAAATCTAAAGACGGGGGACGACCTGGACGAATTGAGATCACTCGCATTCGACAGAGGAAAATGGAAAAGACTAACTATAAATATTGTTTCTTTGAGTATTGCACATGCGGTAAACATTATGGCTTTCATGAAAGTGCCTTAATAATGATAAATGTCTAAGTGTAGATGCCTCCGGGTTTGAATCTCTGTGCTGCCCATTCCGGTTGAGGGTTCCACGCGTCTACGATTCTTCTTGGATTGAAGAGTGACTGCATCCATTATTGCAGAACAGGATTGTCTCCAGGGACTCGCACGCAACCACGAAAAAAGTGAAATAAAAAACACTTTCGATTTCTTAGCTTCTTTGACGTATTGTGCTCATTCTTCGATTATTTCTTTTTTTAAATAAACAGTGTGCCCTGCCCAATCGGATGTTTGCGTAATGGAAACATTACTACTGCTTGGCTAATCATGTTGCATTGACGTGGCTTCATGTGGTCCATCTGTCTTGGGTGGAATGCCACCAGGCACGGAAATTACCTGAAATAATTCCTTTTTAACACCTTTCTGTTTGTTGGTCCAAAAGAACGCTCCTAGGCACAGTAATCCCCTGAATGCGATAATAGTTCTTTTTAGTGACACTTAGCAAAAAAAACGATCCAAATAATCCACGTTAATTATTTTTCGGTTTTTGGTAACATTATTAGCAACAAACATGTTATCACATTGACTATCATCCTACACGTGCAGCGTCTGTTAGATGACCCTTAAAGTTAAGTGCGATTTGAACCTGGATCTGACGTCTCCCGAGTCCTTCACTTTGTCCATGTTCACAAGAAGGAAGACGTGGGCATTTATTCATCATGAGCTAAGTAGAAATTTCATGCAATAGTCACCACCTTAACCTAACGACCAATTCACAACTAACTTTTATTAGAATCCTCTATCAGCTTAAGATCTTCCAATAAGTATCCTCTATCAGCTTAAGATCTTCCGCATACACAAAACTGTGAAACTGAAACGGGTCGCTATTTCCCTTATTTCTAACATCTTTGATTTCTCCTGTTTTAGTACGCTCACTATATTTCTCGAAGATCTTCTAGCGATGGACGACTGGGAGATGTTGGATACACGTAGGATTCAGATTTGAATCGCATTTTACTTGAAGGGTCATCTAATAGAAACTGCACGTGTATTTGTATTATATTAACAGCCTTTTACACATCACTCGAAGTTATTTTTAACGAGGGTTTTCCAAACTTAGCTCCGAGAATAGACAAAGCGACGACTCGGGAGACATGAGAGACTGAAAGTATGAACAAAGAAGGAAGTATCTGTATCCGAGTTCGAATCTTGATGGGATCATTTGTGAGAAGTTCCATGTATAGGAGATAACTATCATAATTCCGTGTATATTGCTATAATACACTCTTTCCTAACCTATTAGGCATCTGATGAGCATCTAAAGAGTCACATAGAATTATTTATTTCACCCAAGACCACTGTAAAACCAAACTAATTATCACGTGCATTTTAACAGAGACCTCATCTTTGCCCGGTGTTCTTCCCTCGTGCCCGCGCATGAACATGCAGGACGGCTGACTGAATTTTCAGTGTCACCTTCCCGTGATCTGGATTCTAGTCTCATAAGGGCCTCCAGAGGCGAAGGTCCGGTTCTGTGATCTTCACAAATCCAATTCTCCTTTACTCTGAAAGCCCTCTTTTGCATTTCCTTGATTTCCAAAATATGGATGGTCGCCACGAGGTGCACGCATATGAGAAACATGGCTCGATGTACTGTTTGTACACGTTCATCAGGATTGGTGAGTACCACTCTTCCATATTCCCGATAAACTTTTCAATCAGTTCCTTATCGCATTCTATAGAATTTTATCTACGTGTGGTGTCAGACGGAGACGCACATCAATTGTCACGCCCAAGATCCTTTGACATCTGTTGAAAGGAATGTCAACATTAACTTCAAGATGACTGTCTTCCTTTTTTCAGAGGTAGACGACTTCTCTGCATTCACCACGAGCCGGTTTTCCATTATCCAGGCATTAAGCCTGTCCAGGTTAATTTATATTCTTTCTGTGGCCTTCTGGATGTCCTGATCTCGCGAAGCCAACATAATTTCATCCACATAGGAGAGTAGAACATCATTATCTGATTCAAGAGTCGGGAGATCAGCCAGAAAAAGGTTAAACATAGCAGGGGATAAAGGAGATCCTAAAGGAAAATAGAATTGACAATTAAAGAAAAACCAAAGTTACCATGTACTTTAAGAGACAAATCAAATGTGGTCTCTGATTTGATATATGACGATGTCAGTGGATTCCTTAGCAAAAAGTTGCTTAATGGCGGGTCGTTGATTGAGGTACTTTGTAGCCTAGAAACCTGAATGCCCTACTTTTGGAGAATATAGTGACAGAACAAGTGGAATTGGGTCGTCTGATTTTTCGAATAATGAAGGAAGCTGTCCTTAAAATTTAGAGACTGTGGCCGAGATCACCAGGAATGACTATGGCTACTTAAGCTTCTTGAGACTAATATCAATTCTCAACCGTTCGAGACCAGCAAATCAGTCAGAGACCTATCTGATTCTTCACAACCGGAAATTGTTGCCACACTCCACGTGCTTAGATATAAACTGAGGAATGAATTCCCAAGAGCCTTGCCCATTAAAGGTATTCGCTGATGCAAAATCCGAAATTAAAAAATTCCATTTTTATCGATAAATTCTTATGAATTTTTTCGATAGTTTATTTCACAAAAAAATTGAGACAAAAATGTTCACTCAAAAAGGCGTCTATGTCCGAAAATAAGGTATTTATTTATTTAAAACACCAAGACTACCAAGAAAAAGGTTAAACTCATTAGTTAGGTGATCCCAGCATCCAACATCTCGCGAATTCTCCTTGAATTTTCCGCCAGCGAGCCGACTGTTTTCTGGAAGTGCCTACTTTTTCAGAGATAATAAGATAATAATAACAACAGAGACCACGGTTACACAGACTCGGGTAAAATAAAATAAATTAACAAAATTGAAAAAATAACCGAAAAAGTAATTTATTATAAATTTAAAAATTATTTAATGATTAGTTATTAAATAAAATAAATAAAATTTATAGTACTATATGTGCGGAATAATCGCTTATGTTGCCTCTTATCAAACTTCACTCAGTAAGGTCCTTCAAATCATAGTAAACGGACTCATCCGTATGGAATATCGCGGTTATGATTCCGCTGGTAAAGCATATTTGAGTTAAAAAGGAATCTGTTTTGACTATAAGTCCGCAAATGAGGACAAAATGTCGCTCATTCGCTCAGTGGGGTTCATTTCTAAGCTTGAAGCCAAAGTTAACGGTAATAAAATTTAATAAATCAGAATGGAAAGATTCGGTGGATCTTAGCGACTTGGAGAGTAACCAAACTGCCATGGGACACACCAGGTGGGCAACCCATGGAGTCCCCTGTGAGAAGAATTGTCATCCAATTGTTTCAAATCCCGGAGCAGGTTCTCCCAGAAATGTCAGTAAATTAGACTTTAGAGTGGTCCACAACGGAATAATTACAAATTACGACCAAATCAAGAAGTCCCTAGTAAATCGTCTAATTATGGCTTAGATGGACGCCGGACACTCATTCAGCAGTGACACTGACACTGAAGTGATCCTATTCTGCTGAAGGATCTCTATGACCAAAGGAGATGCGGTTTCGTCGACCTGTGCTACATTCTCTTGGACAAAATCGTACTTTTATTTGTGACTTCCAGGAGGGATCGTTCGCCTTGGCAATAACCAGTCGTCACTTTCCTGGGGAATGCCGTGGGAATAAGGTCACCCTCTTTTATATTCGAGGTACAAGAGTCCCTTGATTGTGGGAGTCAAATCAGAGAGCAACATCTCTGGGGAGAAAATACAAGGTATGCTTTCTTGCGTACCCAGTTCTCAAAAATTCCAATGACGAATCACGTGTTTTGGCAAACTCGGAGTTTTTCCTGACCTCTGACCCATGGTGGAGTGTTTTTACTCAAAGTGCTATCGTTGAGGAGACCAGGGACATTATTTACCTCTGCAACAAAGACGTCGTCATATCAGTAACGAGGGACTCCGTATTTTCAACTCGTGTGAGACCTGGTCGATTTCAGGGGGGTTTCTCACTGTCCTTTCGATGTTGAGCACATCAGAAAGGGGAGATTCAAGTACTTCATGGAAAAGGAGATTTATGAGCAGGATGAGCGGGTAAGGGACACCCTCAGAGGAAGAATTGGCTGTGATGGGGAACTCGGTGACTGTGATTACTTACTCCCAGGGAATGTTACCTTCCCTGAGCTTGAGAACCGTCTCTGTGGACTGGAAAAGTGCAAGAGGATCGTCATCTTTGGATGCGGGACCTCATTTTACAGTGGATTGGGAATAAAGCCGTTCATGCAAGAGATGACTCAGTGTGAAGTGACCGTGGTCACAGCATCGGAGTTTCTTGATTTCCCAATCTGCCTGAACCCCCAGACTGACGTTTACATCTTTGTCAGTCAATCAGGTACCTTGTTGCCACCTTTTGGTGAGACCGCGGATCTCCTCACAGCTCTTGCGTTCGTCAAGCAAAATTGCGAAAATTCGAAGACATTGTGTCTGACCAACAACATTGGGAGTACTTTGGCGAGGGAATGTTCCGTTGTCCTCGACATACGAGCTGGTCCTGAGCTTGGAGTGGCCAGCACCAAGGCATACACGTGTCAAACCGTATTATTTATCCTTGTGTCTCTGAAATTCTCTCAAATCATCAACGGTAAATCTTTCCTTCAATCGAGAAGATCCCAAGTCGTTGAGGGACTCGGTAGATTATCTGGTAACACACTGAGAGCTAATTTGTTAGATGATATAAGCCACGTGCTTTCCATGCATGCTGAAATTAAGGGAATCGCCAAGGCATATTCAGATGCTACGAACCTCCTGCTTGTTGGACGAGGCTACAGTCTTCCAGCCTGTTATGAGTCATCCCTGGTTATGTGTGATTTGATTTGCCAGAAAATAAAGGAACTGTCTTACATTCACAGTTCCGCGATTAACGCGGGGGAGTTAAAACACGGACCGCTCGCTTTGGTGGACGAAAAGACCCCTATAATATTCTTCCTGTTCAATGATAGGTTTTATGACAAGTCATGCAATGCTCTGCAGCAGGTTATCGCTAGAAAGGTCGTATTTTTCTTATTTGAAGGGGAGACCGGTCCTGATTAGCTGTGGAAGAGTGAGAGTATGTTGAGGGATAACTGTCCGTTCAGTATTGAGGTCCCAAAGACGGTAGACTGTCTTCAGTTTGTCCCCTCGGTAATAGCCATGCAGATATTCGCAATGGAGTCTGCAAATTTGAGGGGATACAACGTATTGGGATGTCATTTCTTAGGTTGACCGGCCGAGGAACCTAGCCAAGTCAGTGACGGTGGAATAATTAATAATAGACTTTATTTAACTAAACATGTCCTTTTACTTTGTTGGCCTTACAGTTGTGTTCCAATATCTAGGAGTTATCTAAATTGGGGGACTTTGGTCTTGTTTTTGGTGAGTTGACTGACTGCACTTTGGGTCTGTGATTGCTGGGATTTTGGTTGATTTTCTTTATTTTCGTTGTGTGGCTGACTTTATCAGGGTAAAACTTTCTGCATTGAGGGGAAGGGAAGACCTTATTGTATAGCAGAGGAGAATCAGCAGGAATATTGCGACAGGAGGAACTATAATCCATGCTAAACTTTCGTTCATCCGTGAATTGCGATTAATTTAAATTAATAAATTAAATTACGCACAATTTGGTTAGTTTGACAAATTAACCATGAATTACTATTCCCTCCGCCTCATTGTTACCAATTCCTGTCTGATAGATTCTTGAGATCGTATTTACACCAGCCCTTCATGATCGAATTGCTTTATTTGTAAAGATTGAAAAACAGTAATGAGTAGGGCAACCAACTACAATTATTATTTATTTAATAACCCCGAAAAGGAAACACCAAGAAAGAAGGAGTAAACCAACTAATTAAGTGATCCCGGTACGCCTCAACAGGATCGAGAGGTTTTTCCTATGTTCCTCCAGAGTGGAAGACCTGGCAACCTACCCTGTATTTAAATGTCAAGAAAATCTTATGAACAAACTCTCCTACGATATAATTGGAAGCAACGTTACTGCAAAACATCAGATCTCGAGTCTTCGTCACACATAATCTCACAATTTCGCAACATGGAACGTAAGAGGATTAAACGAAGGGAAACTAGAAGTCGTAAAAAGAGAAATGAGAAGGCTTGATATTGACCTGCTTGGAGTAAGCGAACTTCATTGGATTGACAGTGGTTTTTTTAGTTCTGATGATTTCGTCATTCTGGTAACATTAATGCGAAGAGAAACGGATTGGCCTTCATTGCTTCAAAGAAAATTACACCTGCTATTGAAAGTCATAGAATATTTAATGATCGGATAATACTAATCCACGTCCGTGGACGACCATTGAATATTACGGTCATGCAAGTGTATTCCCCAACATCTATTGCCAAGGATGACGAAATTGACCAATTTTATTATGAATTTCAAGAGGCACTAAAACTAATACCCAAAAAGGACATAATCTACAGAATGGGGATTTCAATTCAAAAGTTGGGTGTATGCCACATACGGATATTGTGGGAAGTTTTGGTTTGGGGAAGAGAAATGATGCTGGGGATCGACTGGTCCAATTCTGTCAGGAAAATGGATTTCAGATAACTAATACATAGTTCAAACAGCACAAACGACGATTATACACTTGGACGTCGCCAAATGGAATGTCTAGGAACCAGATTGATTATATTTTGTGCGCCAAACGTTGGAAAAGCTCTATAACAGCCGTCAAAACATATCCAGGGGCAGACTGTGGAACAGACCATCAGCTACTTGTTGCAAAAATTAGGACGAAATTCAGTAACACTTGGAATACCCCCGAGTAAAGAAATTCGATGTCTCAAACATACCATTAGAATACGCAATGGAAGTCAAGCACAACATTGGATTACTGGATTTGAACGGAAGGATGCCAAATGAATTATGGAATGATGTGCAGTTGGTTACCAGGAACGCTGCAATAAAACATGTCAAATACAAAACGCCGGCCAAGTGCTCTGAGTGGCTCTCTGCTAACACTAAACATTGCTGAGGCTCGTAAAGCTGCTAAAGTCTCTGGAATATAGACGAGATAAGAAAACTTAACTCTGAATTCAAAAAGGCAGCCAGGAAGGATAAAGAAGACTACTGGAGGTTACAAGGAAAAAATGGAAGATGACTATAAGAGAGGTCACACTAGGAATGCGTATTTACAACTAAAAAGATTACGAACCCCCTTTACTAAAATGATGGGCAAAATCAAGGACAAGGATGTGTTGAATTGCTAGGCCAACAGAACATGTGAAATCGTTAGAGAGAATATACGGAACGGCTATATTCAGAAACTGTGTGCCCACCCATATGTGTTGATGAAGCAACGTTGGGTGAGGGGCATAAAATCCTTGAGGAGGAATGCGTGTGGGCTACACGGCAATTAACGGGGAACAAGGCACCGGGATTGACAACATCTCAAGCGAATTGTTGAAGGCTATACCGGTGACAGCTATCACCAGTCTATGTCAAAAAATTTGGGAAACTGGTATTTAGCCACGTGAGTGAAAAAAATCTATATTTATTCCAATACCGAAAAAAGGGGATATCAAGGACTATTCAAACTATCGTAGAATAGCCTTAATTCCCCACGTCAGCAAAATACTTCTAAAGATAATACAACATCGTCTAATGCCAAATGCCGAAATGATTCTATGATGTCCAAGCAGGATTCAGGAAGGACGAGACACACGTAACCATATAGCAAATGTCCGGTGGATTATGGAGAAAACCCATGAATCCGAAAAAGAATGTATACATGTGCTTCATTGACTATCGGAAAGCTTTTGATTCCGTTATACATGACAAGCTGTGGTCCGCTTCATAAAAATTTGGATTCGATGCCATCTGATATTATCAAATCTCTTTATAAGGATCAAGAAGCTTGTTAGAACAGTGTATGGAGATACAAAGGATGATTATTCAAAATTGGTAAAAGAGTAAGACAAGGATGCTTATTATCTCCCATCCTATTCAATATTTATGCCGAAATGATCATGACTAAATTGGATACTGTAAAATTCAAATAATTTCGCTATGCTGACGATACAACTTACTGGCTGAAACAGAGGATGGCCTCAGGGAGTTGATTCTAAGATTCAGGGAAGAGAACTCCGTCTTTGGTTTATTGCTAAATATCAAGAAGACCAAAATTATGACTACTGCTAATAATGGACTAATGCTACTAAAAATTGGGAATGAGAAAATAGAG
Source organism: Dicyema japonicum (assembly GCA_011109175.1). NCBI lineage: Eukaryota > Metazoa > Dicyemida > Rhombozoa > Dicyemidae > Dicyema > Dicyema japonicum. The sequence continues at coordinate 1,280,274 of RDEW01000006.1, forward strand.
TTGTGATAATGTTGTCTTTCTGGAATGTCTAATTAATCGGAATGGTGACGGAGGCTTGGAAATCTAGAGGCGAATTGCCATGGGACGAGACTCCTTCCAGAGAATGAATAAGAATTTGGAAAACAAAGATATTTGCATAAGGACCAAATGCAGACTGGTTAATGCAATCGTGTTCTTGGTTTTTCTATACGGCGCAGAATCATGGATACTGAAAAAGGCGGATAAACGAAAAATTGATGCTTTTGAGCTGTGGTGCTGGAGGTTACTAAGAATCCCTTGGACTTCCAAAATAACAAACATCGATGTACTCAAACGGGTAGAGACGGACATTTTGCTTGAAGGAAGAATCGTAAAACACAGATTGGCGTTCTTTGGGCATGTTGTCCGCTCTGATTCACTGGAAAGAACCATTATGCTGAGCAATATTACTAGAAAGAGAAGAGGACTCGGTGGCTATCCACAATGGAAGACGAATGCCTATATCAAGGCTACTCCAAATTGCAACGGATCGGGGAGAGTGGAGGAAACTTGTTCATGAAATCTCCAAGGGTCGGACACGACTTAATTGGAGTACATGTATATACATATATATCCTCCAGAGTACCCACGGCTTTCCTGAATAGACGACGATCATCTTTCATTAGAGTTTGAAGAGGGGTGGGTTTTGTTCCCAAATTTCGTTTATTTGAGGCCTCTAGCCTTGAATGGAAGAAACGACTTATTTCTTGGCTACACAGATAGATGAAACCGGAGCCATTATTTTTGATTGCGGTGTGGTCAAGCATTGGGGGAAAAAATCGGGGGTAGATTTGTTAGACGTTCCAGTTTGCCTATGGCCTGGACTTTAAGAGCGGTTTGATTATATTTAGTTTCCTGAGACCCTTTGTCATAACGTTCTTCACATGTGAGAAAATGTCATCAAAGGGTCAAATGTCACTCCCAGGATAGTTGGACGAATCTGTAATGATAAGGAGTCTCCATAAATGTTCAAATCCAGTGTATGTTTTTCTTTTCTGTTCAATTGTTTAATAAAAGTTAGATAAATAATAAAGTAGTGAATAATAATTAATTTTTTTAATTTAAACTTGCAATTTTTTTGCAATTTTTGATTAAATTTTATTGTGGTGTGATCAACGAAAATTTCAGATTGCTCAGCCAAACTTTACACTGCCACATACTGACCACACTCTCCTGAAGATCCTAGTAAAAATCCCTAAAGGAGTACGAATTGCCGCAGCAACGTGTCTTTCAGATGCCATTGATCACGCACTATCCTCTGACAGTTGGGAATCCTGGCTAAAACTTATATGCTTTGCACCTGTAGCACTCGGAATACCTACAAAGGAATCTGAGGACAATAATAAAGAAACAAACTCCCGAGTCAATTTATCCGGGAAACTGAAACGAAACATAATGAATTTTAGCTGTCATAACATACATGCAATACTTGCACAGCCACTTATTCTCAATGAGGTCGAAACCAGAGGAGCATACACCAAAGATGCCCCAAACAAACTAAAAGAGAAAGTAAACCGGAAACTTCTGAAGGGCGACGTGCGGGCAGCCTTACGGGTCATCACGTCCGATGACACCGTATTGTCTGGTACCCCCGAGGTACTAAATACCTTAATCCTGAAGCACCCAGATGCCTGGACATATTAAGGTCCATACGTCCACTTACACCTCGGAAGCTGGTACCTCGATGATACCACAATTGGAGGATCATTCAAGGAAACATACAATTAATTACGTAAAGCGTAACCCGCTTTAAAACACTTGGGCTTGGACATCAATGTTAACAAATCAGAGTTAATAAATGTCTCATATCCATACACCGACTTCCTCTCTATCAAGGAGTCTTTAACGAACTGCTTCCTGGGATCCCGACTGTGCCAGTTGATAAATTATATTTCCTCGGATGCCCACTCAGCGGAGAAGAACTCAAGAACCATCTACTTTACTTGGGATAACATTGTCTGCTCCAAAATTTTGGAAGACCTTAAAAAAGAAGCAAATCAACATCGTCTGGCTTGTTTGGTGTCAGCTTCAAGTGGAGGGAGTGGAGCATGGCTTGATGCAATACCTTGCCCAAACCTCGGGACCTTTTTGGACGACGATTCTTTGAGGATTGGAATCGGACAAAGGCTGGGACTAGATGTTTGCCAGAAGCACCGATGGGGGAAAACAGTCGATGCGAAGGGATTGCACCCGCTGTCCTGCAGAAGAAGCGCCGAAAATGGACCACGTCATGCTGCTATAAACAATGTGATCGTCAGAGCTCTGAAGGCTACAGGCTTTCCAGCACAGCTTGAACCAGTGGGTCTTAATCGAGGAGATGGAAAGAAACCCGACGGGATGACCCTTTTCCTCTTCACGTCTGGAAGATCTTTGGTCTGAGACGCAGCTTGCGTAGACACGTTCTCAATCACGACACCTGGAGCAGCTGCTTCGACTGCGGAGAACCTAAAAATCAAGAAATATTCTTGCCTCGGGGACCGCTACGATTTACTTCTGTTGCAACCGAATCATCGGGAACCGTTGGTCCAATGACGGCTGAGTTCTTGCGAGAACTCGGAGGATTGTTTGCCAGAAAGAAAAGGGATCAACGAGAAGGGTTATGGCTAAGACAAAAGATTGGAATAGCCATACTCCGAGAGAACTCGTTCGCAATCCTTTATAGAAAGTCCTCAACTGACATTTGTTTAATTGTTAAAAAAATTATTTTGTAAAAAAAAAGAAATCTCTAAATGTAAAATAGATACTATTCAGAATCAATTAATGTTATTTTTTGAAGTTATTCAATAGTCGGCAATGTGTTATTCTGGTTTATGATGAAGCTCAAGTCAACGGAACTCGTTTGTTAATTAGTCTGATTGGAAAAATCTCCGCTCCGAAAAATCTTCATCTTATGTCTGTAGCAAACTAAATTCTCCGCCTACCACTTCAACAATTTTGTGTTGAAGTTGATGAAACAATGAAAAAATTTTCAATTGAAAATGAAAAGTTCGTCTTATTCGTCACAGATGCCTCAAGATATATGACAAGTGGTAGGAATAAATCTAATTTTAAATGGGACCTCAATGAAATTTTTATATCCAAATCTTTTCCACGTCACTTGTGTTTTACAAATGTTACACAATTGTGCTCTAAGAATAAAATCCTACTTCACAGATGTTGATAACCTGATTTCTTCTGTAACAGCTGCCACGGTCAAGAACAAATTTCTTCTGTAAAAGTTGCCACGGTCAATTCATAATGGGGATGTGAGGATGAGTATAATGGATCGTAGTATACTTCACTATACTAAGCACGTGGTAGAAAATCTACATCAAAGTATCTTTAGACGAGTGTATTAGCAGTTAGTGCGGGATCACCTAACTCAGAGACGCCAATGCTTGGTTGATTAGGATTTATGCATCGATCCTCTACTCACCCTATGACCCAGAGCCTGGATCGATCCAGTAGTTGTCTCCTAATCAATTTAATGTACAACTATATGATAATGCGATTCCAGGAGGCTGGGGTACAATCAGAAACTGGAATACATTAACTGTCTGAGTGTACTTTGTCATTTTTATGTGCATCCCAGGGTTTTCTAGATATATTATAGCCTTCTATAACTACTGAAAGCACAACTAAATGATAATGTGATTCCAGGTCAGAAACTGGAGAAAAATAGTGAGATATACTAATTTCAAAAACCCCAAAAAAGGTTATGCGCCAAACCTAGAAGTACTGCAATACTAGGAGGACGCGCGGTATGGCGGAAGCAAGCTTCGCAACACACACCAAGTTACAAAAATAAGCATTATATCTTGCCCGTGTAATGAACCTCATTCCAAAATCGGCCAGATTATTCTCGTTGTTTTTTTAGTTGGGACTTAACGCTAAAACTCTGGCAGAAGCACTTAGAATTATTTTATATATAGTAAAAAATAATTTGTTAACAAAATTATTTTTGTTATTTATATACTTATATTTAAAGCAAGTTCTTGTCAATTGGCAAGCAATCCTCCGAGTTCTCGCAAGAACTCAGCCGTCAAAATAAATTTAATTTATCTCATAACTGGCTGAGGTGGTGTGGTTCCTCAATTGCACATATCTTTAAATAACACGCTGCAGAAATCGAACTTATCAAAAACCAAGCACTATACACAGTGTGTAAATCGTTGCACTTGGATACTATTATTACTAAGACCCGATGGTTATTATTGTCAGAATACGGATGAATCATGCCGTTCCATCTAACGATATTATTTTATCATACTTCTCTGGTCAAGATTTTGATTCTTCAAGTTGTAATGAAGAAAAGTTTTCTTAATAGAAAATCAGACATTGTTTTCAATTTTCTCCCACAAAGAACCTACGAGAAACACTATAATTTGACAAAGTTTTCTTCATTATTTTTTGTTCATGTTAATGACCAAACATAGTCCGAGGAAAGATACGACAAGCAGGGATTATCGTATTTGGCTGTCGGTACACTATAAATTATCTCGCGGCACAAAGTTTGACAATCTCTGACCTACACTGTTCATAATTCAAAGATATGATAAATTAAACCAAATCGATTGTTACAATTCATATACAGTAAACTCTCAAAAATTTGCCGTATTTGGTTCCAGCCAAATTGTTGCAAATTTAAGAATTGGCAGATCTTAGAATTAATTTAATTTAAAAATAATTAAACTATTTAAATTAATAAATTTTATTTTTAAGGAAAACAATATTTTTAACCAAGGAAACAAAAATTAATTAAATTTTAATAAAGTAATAATCAATTCCCAATTGCTTCTTAAAGGAAATTAATATTTTCTTTATAATATTCTTATTGATCTTGTCCCTTTTCGGAGAGAAGAACCACCCTTCGCACCCATAATATAGGCTAGGGAGAATAACTCCCTTGAATATAAACAGTTAAGTGTCTTGGCTAACGCCTCTGCTACCTCCCAACTTGTGAAACTGGCGTGTCGTGAGGACAGTCCACTGGACTCAAACGGAGATATTTTTGACTGAATCAGATGTGGAGATGGGGAGTAACATGAGGTTATAGCACACTCTTCTTCCAAGAGAAGAGGGATTACCAACAATCTGTATCAAAAAACGCTTAATTAGTAAATTTACTCGTTATTATTATTCAATTATAAATTTAAATGACTTTTTAAAAAATAAATTCATCAATAACTGTATTGTTTGTAAAATTGGCATAGGAAGATATGGAATCTAAAACAATTCAAAATGTTTTAAAAGTCGAGAATGTACAGAATACGAATAAGAACTGACTAACATAATGCAACAGAGAAATCGTATTTAGAACAGATATTTATGATCCTGAGAAGAATTTAGTTAATTAATTATAGTGAAAAGAAGGGAATTGATGAAGACGATAAATTAATGCTATTGAGGAACAAGAGTTATCTGAGTAATTAAACATTGTGAATGCTTTTAAAATTTAGAGAGATTGAAAAATTATCTTTTAGAAAATATTGAAAATAACAACTATGCAGAATTCATTACTTCAATAAGAATATTATAAAGAAAATATTAATTTCCTTTTAGAGGCAATTGGGAATTGAGTATTACTTTATTAAAATTTAATTAATTTTTGTTTCCTTGGTTAAAAATATTGTTTTACTTAAAAATAAAATTTATGAATTTAAATAGTTTAATTATTTTTAATTAAAATAATTCTAAGATCTGCCAATTCTTAAATTTGCAACAATTTGGCTGGAAACAAATACGGCAAATTTTTGAAAGTTTTCTGTATATGAATTGTAACAATCGATTTGGTTTAATTTATCATATCTTTGAATTATGAACAGTGTAGGTCAGAGATTGTCAAACTTTGTGCCGCCAGATAATTTATAGTGTACCGACAGCCAAATACGATAATCCCTGTTTGTCGAATCTTTCCTCGGACTATGTTTGGTCATAAACATGAACAAAAAATAATAAAGAAACCTTTGTCTAATAAAAGTGTTTCTCGTAGGTTCTTTGTGGGAGAAAATTGAAGACAATGTCTTATTTTCTATTAAGGAAACTTTTTTTCATTACAACTTGAAGAATCAAACCCCTGACCAGAGGTATGATTACATAATATCGTTAGATGGAACGTCATGATTCATCCGTATTCTGACAATAATACCCATCGGGTCTTAGTAATAATAGTATTCAAGTGCAACGATTTACACACTGTGTACAAAACTTGGTTTTTGATAAGTTCGATTTCTGCAGCGTGTCATTTAGAGATATGTGCAATTGAGGAACCACACCACCTCAGCCAGTTACCACCTCAATCAGACGTTTGTGTGGAAAAATCGGTCTGGAATTTAACAATGAAAAATGCGAAGCAATTAATCTGAATTTGAGTTCCTATTCATTCTACCTTTTTCATAGAAAGCTCTGCGATATCATCCCAGGGGTTAGGGAGACTAATATTGATTCTCTCGACTTCCTTGGGTGTGGGATTTTTGTAAACAGGTTGAGGGAGTTATTGGAAGGCAAGAGGACTAATTTACGTCAGTATGCGTTTTTTGGACCGTCATATCGCCTTTTTTATGCTGAAAAATTGTCTCCTTCTCCCAAAACTCCTTTTTATTCTACGGGGATCCCCATGTTACGCCGAAAGAGACCTTCTATCGTTAATTGATATGGATATCCGGTCAACGATGGGGTCCATTCTTAATGTTTGTTTTGATGATTTCGGATGGTTACAGGCCTCACTCCCTGTAGCCTACGGTGGTTTGGGTCTTTCTCTTCCTTCGGACGTTGCTTTGGGCGCCTATTTATCCTGACGCCGTCGGGAGCCTGGGATGAATGGATGAATTTGTACCTGAATGCTCCGGCCAATTGTGATAAGCAAAAGTCCTATTTGTTTTGTGTCTTCGAAAAGAAGAAAGAGTCCCTTGAAAAGACGGAAGATGTAAGAAGGCTTGCCTGCCTCAAGACAGCCAGTTATCACTCGACGGGGGCCTGGATGAACGCTTATCCATCTGCCGAAATTGGAAACCTGTTGGATGATGAGGCTGTGAGAATAGCTACCTCGCTTCGTCTTGGTCTTAAATTGTGTGCCGAAAGAAAATGCCGCTGTGGACGTTGGATCGATCCTTTTGGTTATCATTCCTTGTCATGCAAGATGAGTGCGGGTCGTTTCCCCAGGCACTCCTATCTAAACATGACATTAAAGAATTCCCTTGCCTCTGCTGGACACCATTGCCTGTTAGAACCTGCTGGTCTTTCCCGAAACGGTGGAAAACGCCCTGATGGGATGACGAATTTTCCATTCGCTAACGGGCGAAACCTGATCTGGGACGATCCGTGTGTTGATACTTATTCCCCGTCTAATTTGGTTGCTTCTGCTTCAGACCCAGGACATGCTTCAAAGCAGGCCGAGGAACGAAAAGGAGGAAGTACCAGAGAATTTCGGTGGAGTATCTTTTTGTTCCATTCGCGGCGAATACGTCAGGAATCCTTGGCTCCCAAGCAGATGAGTTGGTTCGTAAGATCGGCTCCATGATTCAAGCTGTGACCAAGGACCCGCGAGAGACTGGTTGGTTCCGAGAACGTATCTCGTTGGATTTTATTAAGGGAAATAGCATGGCCATTCAGATGCAATAATTTAATTTTTATTCATTTGATAATAAAATTTCTTTTTGTTTCATATAATTGACTAGAACTTGTTTTAAATATAAGTATATAAATAACAAAAATAATTTTGTCAACAAAATATTTTTTACTATATATAAATACAATTCTAAGTGCTACTGTCAGAGTTTTAACGTTCAGTCTTAACTAAAAAAACTACGAGAATTGGTTTTATACTGATATAACCTATTTAATTCCTAAAAATGATTATTGTGAGACTCTTAAAGACTTCCGTTCTATAACATGTGTGTCACATTATATAATCTTATTACCAAATGTGTTAATTCCAAACTCACAGATTTTGTGGATTCATTTGGGCTATAATCTGACAATCAGCTGGGAACGAGAAACATTGTCATGGCGCTAAGGAACAGGCCATTATTAATCAATCCTTAAATAAGGAGTATGAAAACGCCCTTTATGACCAACAAATAATGTCAATGTCCCGACCTACGTTTCATCAAGTGAGTCTATCCTGAGTTCTTCAGCCTTGGACATCGCCCTTGCTGACGAATTTTACAATAAAACTGGATTAACAAAGACGTTATGTAGCCTTAGTCGAAATGATATATCGCTTCTGTCGATCAGTTCTATTTTAACTTTGTTTAACGCAGCAGTAGCAAGGGTCTATCTTCGAAATAATTCGTCACTGTCACTAAATAAGGACCCAAACTGTTTGTCTTCCTGAATTATCCAATCTTCTTTTCATTCTTTGAGATTGACTACTTTTATTTGGAAACATTAATTATAAGGAACCATTATTCAAGTTCACACATCGTCTATCCCGTCGTCAGCATAAATTAACTAAGCTATGCAAACTTCATAAAATTTCAGAAAGTCAGTGCAAAGGATTTTAGTTGAGAATCGTTATCATTGGTTTTAACTGCGACGTCATTTGTGACCTCAGGCTATTTGTGTCTTTGATCTCCGTGTTTTGAATCCAAATTAACTGTGGCACGCGTCGTAAATAGAAGAAAATATTGCTAGAAAGAGCTTTCACGAGGTCCGATCTAATTTTATGACTATAGTCAAAATTTACTCAAGCTATATACAATGCGTTTATAGTTCATGAGCTACCAGGGAGATGCTCAGAAATGAATATGTCAACTGCAATAGGTTATCAAAGCCATAGGGGAGGAAAACTTTTAGAAAAAAATGATTCTTTCTACAAAGTTGAAAACCATCGAATTAAATTCTCAAAGATTGGTGAAACACTTTAAACGTGGATTACGTTTTTGAGACTTTATTCTCTCACAACTACGTTATGGATACTTTTACGTGAAAAATTAATTGAAATTATCAAGTTCGGCCAATAATCAGCCACCTTAACGAAAACCTAATATGAAACAAAATACCAATAAATTCTTAAATAAATAAAAATAAAAAATATTCAAAAAGCCGAAGGTGAAACCAAACTAGCTAATTTATTTTGACACGTTCCAGCGATTCTAAAAGTCGTCTCGAGGTAACGAAATTGTCTCACGGGGAAAGAATAGTAAGATCCTTGTGAATGCCTGCCATGCATCGGCGTGTCTTTGATTAGGTGGATTCAATGATGTTATCAGAAAAAAGATAAACTTTTAATCAATTAGCAAATATCATCTCATGTCACTACGTAGCTTCAATATAAATGACGCTTAACAGATTGCAGTGTGGAGTAGGACTCTCTTTATTATTATTATTATTAACCAAGGGCTTACCATTGTAAGCTCAGCACAAACAGTCATAACTAACTAATCCAAAAAGGAACCAAAGGGAGAACATCCGCTTGTGCCGACCAAATCCATCTTCCAATATTTCATTACAGGTATTTGCTTCCAAAGAGAGGTGAGAAGTAGGTCCGCAATCTTCCATTTTTTTCCACGTCGTACCGTCGCGGACATTACTTCATTTTTTAGCGGAATAGTTTTCATAATGCAATCTTCATTAGAGGGTACGTTACATTCAGCCAGGAAGGCATAGGAATTTCTTGATTAATAATTTAATGAAAATAAGATTATTATAATTATAAAATCTTTATAAATATCATTTATTTAAAAAAATAAATTCATCAATATAGCAAGTGACATAAATTTTACACATCGATGTGTTCATTTTACATATTTATGTTGTTGTTAATGTTCTTGTCCTCAATAACGAATTTCAACTTTATTTATAGAACGTCAATAGATTTTAAAAGTTTAAAAATCTAAAAGTTTAAAATCTAAAAAAAGTACAATTACAAATGTATTTTATAAATAATAATGGTAGACAAACGATAATTCAATTGTAAGTATTTCCGACCATGTTTATGATGAATTGTAATTATAATCAAAATAAATAACTTGATCTACCAATTTTTATTGAATTCTCAAAAGAATAATAAAAATAAAATTAAAATCTAGTATTTCATAATTGACACATAAAGATAGTGAATTTTACTTGGCCTAGTGGCGCTCCTAAGAAGAGAGGACAGCCACCAAATAAATCAGATATAACCAAGATTACCCTGGCTATTTCCCGACTATTAGAAAGAGGGCTGCGGAGCTGATAGCCCTCACCAGCGCTGTTGAGATAGATGTATAAATTATTAATAAAACGAAGATAAAAAACCTGGAATTATTAATATTATAAGTTATAATTCGATTAATATTCAATGGCCTCCCGGTTCCATAGCTTACAGGAACCTCTATTTTCTACAAAAAGAGTATTAAAACGTGATTTGCCAAGAATTATAGAAGAGAATGTCTGCGAAATTTTATGCATTGATTTGTACACTTTCATTGGTTGGATAACACTTGGTTGAATTTACTCCAAAAGATTAACGATTTATTCAATGATTGTAAAAGATTTTTTCGCTAATAATTCGAACCCAATTCTTGTGGGAGATTGCAATGCAAAAAATATTTTATCTGGTTGTATAAAAACTTAATTTGACGGTAAATTTTAATGGAAATAATGAAATCAGAATATTTAGAAGTTTTATTATAATCATTCAAAAATTTTAAAATTTATAAGAATTATACTCACTGTTCTAACATTTTCAATCATCGGAGTCATCGATTTTGTTAACATTAAACGTCGAAATAGGATAAGACCAATGGAATTGAAAGCTGAGGAAACATTGCGAGCATTCAAAAACTCTAAAATAAAAAAAATTCACTAGCTTTGTTGTGCCTTTGGTTATCTGGGGCGAGTCCAAGCTGATCAAATTAAACAGGAAATCTTGAGTCTCTAGTTCCCAAGCAATAACTCTGTTGATTGCGGTGTGTCTTTGACTCTTCCTAGCGCTCCTCCGACAGAAAAGAGCTTGTAGACGTTTAGCGTCGTTTTCTCCGAAAGCAACGTTAATGATTTCACATTTATACGTATTTAGTTCCAACGCAAGAGCTGCAAATGCATAGTTGTCGCACTCGAATTATGCCACTATAATTTCAAAATTCTTACTGTGGTCGCATCACGCACGTATCATAAGTTCAGATATGTTGTGATTGCTGATGCTGCACAATCGATGCCGAAGACAGTGAGTAGAAAGCCAAGGAGGTCGCCGTGTTTGACTCCAGTCTTGGATTCGATGATGTCCACCAAATAAATCCCCCCAGGAGTACTCATGTTCCCATTATTTAAACCTCACCATAGCCAGAACTCACGCTTTATTTAAGAGGTAAAGAAAAATCATGGTAATTAATCCGGGACATCGTGTTCCTATTTTTTTGCTTGCAAGTTAGTTCCTGAAATAATACGGTTCCGCAGTGATGAATCACTGGTGAAGTTTGTGTCACAAATTATTATAATGTGGTGAAGTGTCACAAATTATTATAAATGTGGCCCTCGAAGCGAAATGAGTTTGACACCACGAACTTAACCTCCCTTTTTATAAATTTATTTATTTATAATATTAATTACGTTTATTTAAAATGTTTATTTATATTTAGTATAAATCGACTTATATAACAAAATATGTTTGTGTATAATGGGTAGTCCTCTAACTGGGAAGACGTCCTTCATAGAGAGCATCATGTTCCCTCACCAAGAGAGACCGTACAAAGCCACCGTAGAGAACTGCTTCAATCAAAATGAGAGTTTTAAAGAAAGAAATCAACCTTAAAGTCATCGACACAGGTGGGAGCTGTTTCTTTCCTTCAATGGAGAGGATCAACATTGTTGAGTCGGACGCATTCATCCTCTTGTTTGACCAACATGAACAACGTCATCAAACAAGTGTACAACCTACAAATGAAGATACGAAGCCGCAGAAAGGACTCTTCCCTAATCTACGTTGTGTCCAACGAGAAGCCCAGTAATTCAGAATTCAATTCCCACGAAACTATCTACGAACGGTTGGGACCCAACGTCTTCTTTGTCAACGTAAAGATATAGGAGGAGTCCATCCAGATACTCAAGAAATAGCCAATGATTTGGAAAAGTCGCGGAAAAAAATGCGCAAAAAATAACACATTTATTAATAAATTTACTCAATTCTAGCATTTTTGATAAAGTCGGGAAGGGGACGGTTGATTCCTCCTTCGTTTCATAGAAGTTGTAACAAAGTGATTTCGTCCACGTAGAACAGGGAAGGGTTTTTCACCTAGTCAGAATCAATGTAAAAAAAGACAGGCAGGTCGACATATTAGTTGGGATTAAGTTATTGCTCTCGAATCAGAAACACTAGGCTCCTGAGAGTTTAGTACCTGTATTTTGTTAAATAGAATCCCGCCGATCCCGGGATCACGTTGTAAGTGGGTTTCTTTGCACTGAAGAAGTCCAATTGAATTTTGACCGATTACTGCTTTGGCTTTAAATTGTTGATTCTTTGTTAGCGTAGAAATTACAGAAATCACTTTCGGAAATTGTCCTATTTACGAAAAAAAATAAAACATTAAAATCTGGGAGTCACCTTTGATCAGTGACTCCTTTATTCGACGATAACAAAGTAAGTTCTGTTCTGAAGAAAATGAGAATTTTAAAAGTGCTCTCAAATACACTTAGACCAAACTGGAGCCTTGCCACGGTTTATAAACAATTTATCCTACCCACGATGAGGCATGCAAGTTTTTCCTGGGCAATGCAGATTTCACGATCTTGCTCACTGAAACGATCCGCAATCGAGGAGACTGCAATAAGGCATATAATTTGAATAACATTCTTTTTATTTGAATAAAACTTTTAATAACATTCTTTCCTACTTGAATAAGACTGAGCACGGTTCCTTTCAGGCAAATTCCTTGATAAATACAGTTTTTCTTTGCACTAAGGTGGATTCTTGATTTTTAGCAATCTTCAAACTTACTTGTACGCTTCTCCATAATAGAAGTGTTCTACCTGTCATGTTAATCAAGCTAACAGTCTCGTTTGATAGAATAAACTATTAATTGTGAATTATTTTCCCCAACCCTGAAGTTTTAAGGAACCTATCAATATCTTTGGGAGTCAAGGAGCCCAGTGAACATTATTATTTTTTCAAAAAAGTTGAGTTTTTTATGGGGTACGTGCTATTAGTGTAGGACTAGTTTTTCGTAATCACAGACATGGACTTGTGGTTTGGGGAGAATTAATAAGTCAGAATAAAGGTTTCCGGGAAAAGTTGTTCAGGACCTCCCTTTTATTAACAACTTGTGGTTGAAACGAATTTATCAGCTATTTTTGACTTTTTACTTTCGTTTGAAATTTTTTATTATAATTTCATTTTTACCAAGCAATGCTTGTGCCCTATGAATGCATGCGGTTTGGCTTCTTTGTTGATAGTATTTATATTATTTTCTGATTTTTTCATAAATTTTAACTTTTTAGACTGACAAGGAACAAACATAAAGATAGTCATTCAGAAGACGCCTAGTGCCTTGTCGAGGCATTATTTGATCTATTTGTCTCAGGAAACGCAACTTGTTACCCAAATTGTCAAGAAATGTTAGCAACAGCTCCTGGTTATGTAATTATTTGGTTAATTCACATTTTTGTGGTAAAACAAATCAATAATCTCATTCTTGTAGTTAAGTTGAACTGTTTCGACCGCACTGTGCTAAGGTCACTTCGGTCTCACTCTGCCGTGGCTTGGATATTCTTGTCTACCAAAAACTGATATTTCTTACTCATAAACTATTGAATGACTTTATTTATTTAGTTTTTTTGAATACTTTAGAAAAGATTAAATATAATTTTATTTATTTTATAAATTTATTTATAATATAAATAAATAAAATCGTCAAAAAATAATAAATTTAATTATTTAGCATTTTTCGAATGGACGGATTCAATATTGAATGGAACAACTTTGAGGAGGACCAATACGAGAGCCGTAGACAACGCCTTAACGAACGTGAAAGAAATCGGAGAAGAGAAATCAATTCATATTCTAATTATCTCAGAGGCATTGTCCTGAAAATACATTGAGCGTTGTAAGCATTATGAACCACGCTGCTACTTGCCTGGTCGAAGAATTTTGTTTTGCTCTGTGATTTACTCAAATTCTAGGAAGGTATCAGTAGGTTCATTTGTCTCAGGGGCTAGTTATGGCTTGTATGCAAAAATTATTCGAGAATAAGCGGGAAACCGTTTCATTTGAAGAAGCTGTGACGTCTGTCTACACACAAAACCACGACGTACCCGCTCCTAGGGGCAGTCAACTTACAACCAGTTTTTTTATAAAACAATCTCAGATAAAACTCCTCAAAATATGAGCTAACACCATTTTCATTAGGGAGACCAGTACGACATGCTTGTTTTCGCCAGTATCAGTCTTCCTCTTTTCATTTAGTTAACTGAAGACATTTTAACCCAGCGATCCTAGAACAATGATATTAGTCCCATTATGACGTCTCTGAATATTCTCACAACATGGCCTAAATTACGAAACTAAGGAGCATTTCCACATTTCTTTACGAGATTCTAAAACACCCGACCATCCAATAGTTTATTCCCAGTCGATCAAGGTTGTCTCTGACCTATAATTTGTGTGCATTCTAGTAAATTATGATGACCACTACATGGGGGCATTTTATCCTTTTTTTGAAAAACCAGGCTAAATGTTCATTGATGTGACAGTTGGAGCATCATAGAGGAAACCTGACCCATGCGCATATTATGTAATGACAAAACGAACGAGGGAGTTGTCTCTATCCTCGAATTCACATCAAATGAAGCTTCCTTGCCCACGTGACGAAGCAAAAAATGAATTTTGATTAATGGAGTCTGGTTGATTGTATCGACACACATCGGCGCAAATAAAAGAATTCAAAAGATTAAATCCTTCTGTGATCGAGGTCTTTTCTTGAAGTTCTTTTTTTTGCAACACGAAAATTATCCTTAACAGAAGTGAACCTGTAACATCTCCCTATGGTGAGCTAATTAGTACAGTTTCTCGGAACCAATGCCCCTCCTGAGGATCTCAGCCTAAGTGAGATTGTGTTTCCAATCTCTCGAGGACACCTCTGATGACAGCCTTGGTACACCATAAGTCCCTAATGAAGTTGGGACGAAACGGAAACAGAACCCAAGATATTGGGGATTCTTTATTAGTCGAACTTTGATGTCCCCTCTTTTGCAGATACCCAAATCGTGTCTCAATGCAATACAATGTAGGAAACATATTGAATAAAGCTTTCACGTTTATATTTTCTAACCAATTCAGTTCGTGCAATGTCAATGTCCCGACCTACGTTTCATAAAGTGAGTCTATCCTGAGTTCTTCAGCCTTGGACATCGCCCACGCAGACGAATTTTACAATAAAACTGGATTGACAAAGGCGTTATGATGCCTTAATCGAAATGATATATCGCTTCTGTCGATCAGTTCTATTTTAACTTTGTTTAACGCAGCAGTAGCAAGGTTCTATCTTCGAAATAATTCGTCACTGTCACTAAATAAGGACCCAAACTGTTTGTCTTACTTAATTATCCAATCTTCTTTTCATTCTTCTGAGATTAACCACTTTTATTTGGAAACATTAATTATTTGGCACCATCATTCAAGTTCATTAAGAGACATCGTCTATCCCTCTGTATGAAGTCGACGTCGTCAGCATAAATTAACTCAGCTATGCCAACTTCAATAAAATTTTAGAAGATCACGTAATTCCTCTTCAAAATAAATTACAAATAACACAGGAGGAATGGAGCCCCCTTGAGGAGTAAAACATTACAAGAAAATTCTCTTAAAATAATTCTGCCAATTCGAACTCGTAGCTATATGTTGGATAAAAGGACTCGATTATAAATCATCTACCGCTTTCGAATTCTTTCAAGGATGAATTTCGACAAACAGTTTCAAAAGCCATCAGAAAATCATGCAAAAAATTTTAGTTGAGTATCGTTATCATTGGTTTTAACTGCAAACGTCATTTGTGCCCTCAGACTATTTGTGTCTTTGATCTATTTGTGTCTTTGTCTTTGATCTAATTTAATTGACTATAGTCAAAATTTACTCAAGCTATATACAATGCGTTTATAGTTCATGAGCTACCAGGGAGATGCTCAGAAATGAATATGTCAACTGCAATAGGTTATCAAAGCCATAGGGGAGAAAAACTTTTAGAAAAAATTGATTTTTTCTAAAAAGTTGAAAACCATCGAAGATAATTCTCAAAGATTGGTGAAACTCTTTAAACATGGATTACGTTTTTGAAATTTTATTCTCTCACAACTACGTGATGGATACTTTCTCGTCAGAAATTAATTGAAAATATCATTTCGGCCAAGAATCAGCCACCTTAACGAGGACCTTATATGAAATTTTTGATTACTAAAAAAATTAATAAATTCTTAAATAAATAAAAATAAAAATTTTTCAAAATGCCGAGGGTGAAACCAAACTAGCTAATTTATCCTGACACGTTCCAGCGATTCTAAAACTCGTCTAGAGTAACGAAATTGTCTCACGGGAAAAGAATAGTAAGATACTTGTGAATGCCTGCCATGCATTCGGCGTGTCTTTAGTAAGGTGGATCCTATGAAGCTATCAGAAAAAAGATAAATTTTTAATCAATTAGCAAAATTCATCTCATGTCATTACGTAGCTTCAATATAAATGACGCTTAACAGATTGCAGTGTGGAGTAGGACTTTCTTTATTATTATTATTATTAACCCCAGGCTTACCATTGTAAGCTGAGCACAAACAGTCATAACTAACTAATCCAAAAAGGAACCAAAGGGAGAACATTTGCTTGTGCCGACCAAATCCATCTGCCAATATTTCATTACAGGCCTTTGCTTCCGAAGAGTGGTGTAGAAGTAGGTCCGCCCTTTTCCATTTTTTTGTCCCACGTCCTACTGTCGCGGATATCAGTTCATTCTTTAGCGGAATAGTTTTCATAATGCAATCTTCATTAGATGGTACGTTACATTCAGCCAGGAAGGCATAGGACTTTCTTGATTAATGAATTAATGAAAATAAGATTATTATAATTATAAAATCATTATAAATATCAATATTTAAAAAAATAAATTCATCAATATAGCAAGTGACCTAAATTATACACATCGACGTGTTCATTTTACATATTTATGTTGTTGTTAATGTTTTTGTTTTCAATAACGAATTTCGACTTTATTTATAGAACGTCAATAGATTTTAAAAGTTTATTGAAAAGTACAATTACAAATGTATTTTATAAAAAATAATGGTAGACAAACGATAATTCAATTGTACGTATTTCCGCCAATTTTTGTGATGAATTGTCATTTACAATCAATATGAATAACTTGATCTTCCAATTTTTTATTGAATTCTCAGACGAATTTTACAACATCTCAATAAAAATAAAATTAAATTCGAGTATTTAATAGTTAACACATAAAGATAATGAATTTTATAAAAATACAACAAATCTTCCGAATATTAAAAATGGAGATTATTACAGATGCGGACATAGATCCGTATTTTTTGAGAATGGTAATATTCTCACATTATATTCTTTGGCAATAGAATTTCACACTAATCACTCATATTTTATTGGAAAAGGTTTGAGATAATATTATTCAGCACATGACTGTGATCCATCAAACGATCCAAATGTTCGATATTGGTATTTTATTGCGAAAAATCGACTGAAAGCTATATTAAGTGGGCATTTAATAATCACTTATTTATATAATAACAAAGTTGAAATTGTAAATTGTATACTTTAATATTAGATTAATGATTTCTTAATTTTTTTCGAGAATTTGGAGACGAAGATTAATTTTGATAAAAATAGTATTGAGTTATCTCTTGAGGGGAATATGTAGAAATACATTTTACATTTATTTTGTCTCAAAACAAATATTATATGTCCACAATTCAGTTAATCAACTATAAAATTAATAATGGGTCTTGGAGGCCTACTAATTACAAATTGATTGATGTTTGAAATTCTTGTAAATTCGAATTGTCTCTCACTAAATTTTATGATAACATATATGCTGACTTTTCACAATTTAAGGTAAAAATTCTTCAGGATGATTCTAAATTCAGTTATGCTGGAAAATTTTTAATTTTTTTCAGAATTTAGAGTCGAAGTGTTATGAAATAAATTCTCCTAGAAAAAATACACTTTCTAATCATTCAAAAATGTATATAATTATAGGATTTACACTCACTGTTATAACATTTACAATCATCGGAGTCGTCGCATTTGTTATTAAGCGCCGAAATATGATAAGACACATGGTATATGTCCCTATTCTTTAACTGTCATTAATTTTCTCGATTTTTTCTTTATTTAATTTCTCCCAAGCACGTTACATAATAATTTCATTAATTATTTTCTTCCAAGTAGCTTTTTCTTGTTTTCTCACTTAAGTTGTTAAGGTATTCTGCACATTCAACTCTTTTTCAGATATCCTGAATATTGATGCTCACAAGGCCGCGTAAATCAATAATTTTCTGGAGGCCCCTGGTGATCATGTCTCTTGCGTGGGAGTTAAAATTGAGTAGACTGTCACTTGACTCCAAGGACAGTGGGGGACCTTGTGACTGGAATCCGAGTGGCACCAATAAAGATGCTCGGTTCTTCCTTAGAATGACGGTGCGAAGTGAAAATGGTACAAATAGACTTGGTTGCAGAAATCGTAAGTCGATTGCCAACGATCTAATCGAGTAGAATGCTCAATTTTGCCTCAGTCTTTAAGGATGCTATTTGCGTCGAACGGTTCCGTTTTGCATTGACTCCATTGTCTGCCAGGATAATAACAGGGAATCTTCGTCTCCACCAAAAGGTAGGTCGTATAGGAATAAGTTGAATAGAATTGGTGAAAGTGGAGACCCATGGGGTAACCCGTTCGGTAGTAATCGTGATCTTCCAGACAAAATGTTGGCCAGCCATAATTTCACATTCGGACGAATATTAGTAGGAAATATTTTTCCAACCAGGGTTTTTCTTGAAACAGTGTCAAAGTTTTTGCGTTTGTGAGGGGGAATGGGTGTTACAACCGTTGCCAATGAACTGAGATGGTAGCCAAGTTTGTAGCGGTGGATCTACCGCGGAGGAAACAATGTAAAAATATAGGACGTAGAATATACGGAGTATTGAATAATAACTGAGTTTCTCCATAATTTTTGAAGATACTGAAGTGACGATTACGACAGAGTAATAATAACTGAAAATACGAGTTTCTCAATAATTTAGGAAGATATTGAAATGAGGACTACGACTGAAATCGTCATGATTGATATCAAGACATGCAAAGCTAACGCCCCTAGACATGACCAAAATAGCATGATGTTGTTCAAGGAAGACCTAGAGGATTTGCTGCCCGTACTGAAGAATTTATTCAACGCGAGCATGTTGCAAGGAAGATCGGAGACAATAAAGATTTGGCCAAACCAACTCAAACATGTAGGAATACGATTACGACTAAGAATACGACCTCGGATATTGGAATGCCGAGGGATAGATCATAGTGTTTTCTATTGACAGTGGATCCCAAACGTTCAGTTAGTTAATCAGCGAATCTAAAAGATCCGAATAGACAGGAAGAGCCCACGGTAGACAGAAATATTCTGGAAAATTAACGTTTTCATAATATTGTTGAACAATTATCTAAAATTATAAAAAACATGACAAGAACGAAGGAGTATGGCATGTTTTTACTTGGCCTGGTGGCGCTCCTAAGAAGAGAGGACAGCCACCAAGTAATTCAGATATAACCAGGATTACCCTGGTTATTATCAGACTCTTAGAAAGAGGGCTGCTGGTAATGGAATTATTGTTGTTGAAGTAGCTCATCACGGCGTGGACTGTTGCCTCGCAACCACCGATCACTCCCACCTCACAGCTATTCAGCAATATTGTGGGAGACTCACCGGGCAGCAATTTTAGCAACAGGCCTTCGAAAGTATGTACTAATCGCAATTGGGCGGACACTTCAATCTCCTTTTTGGAATGCAAATAAATGTCCACAAAACAAAATCTCTAGCAAATTTTTAAATATCACCATTAACTATTCGAGTGAGCAGCAAGGTGATAAACGTTAACAAGCACAGCTGGCTTCAGCAGTAGCTCCAAATGTCAAGTCCTTTACATGGCTTGGACTCAGTTCGTCAAGACCTCCGCAGCTACTGGGAGCAAAAGACTTTATTCCACGCAATACTTCAAATTCTGTGGGAGCAAATGCTTCTGGCATTGTCAAGTTCCCTGGTTCGCTGGTAGAGTATGGTGCTTCCTTTTTAGTAACGTCAAGACTTCACGGCTTCAATTGTGATTCGTCACAAACCACTACTATAAGAGCTGCGCGAACGTCCCTTTTCATCAATTTTCGGTTCACTCTTTCTTGAAATTTTTTAGAATCTTCCTGTTTACACCCAACTTCTGTAGACAACTTTTTACGCCGAAGTACTTGATCATGGTCGATTCCTGAGTTTTGCTGCTTTGAAGTGGCCAAAAAGGCAAAAGTATTATTTTTGATTTTTGAGGCCAGTGATTCGTTGCGAGCTTGCTCTGAGGCAGAAATTTCTAGGATAATAGGTGCATAGCTAAGTAGACATTTCCAAGAGGCCTGGTACCTAATACAGATGGCTTTATAAATTAAAGACGTGATACATTCAGCAGGAGGAATTTAAGCGGATTTTAGTATACTAGTGGAATTTGTCTATTTTTCCGACTCTCCGATAGGCGTAACAAAAAGAATTCGATTTGTCCAGAATAAGAGGGATGACAGAATTCAGCCGGATGACGACACCTAGTGTAGTCGGATATATACAGCATCCGAGTTCCATTTGTAAAGAGATTTTGCAGCAAATTTCGACATTCGGACACATCCGAGGTAAATTCTTTTTACAAAGTCAAAGGCATCTAAGATAATTCTCAAAGATTGGTGAAAATCACATGGCATCACGTGGCTTTAATATAAATGACTCTTTACACTGTGCAGTCTGGATTAGGACTTTCTTGACTAATGAATTAATGAAAAAAGATTATTACAAATATAAAATTATTATAAATTTCATTAGCTTCCAAATTATAATAATTTTAGAATAAATTCATCAATATAACAAGTGACCTAAATTATATACATCGAAGTGTTCATATTACAGTTTTTATGTAATTGTTTGTGTTTTTGTCCTCAATCGCTCTTATTAAATTCAGACATCAAATGTCATTATATGGATATTGTTTATTGACAAGTACTCGTAAAATGTATTTTATAAGTAATAATAATAATGGTAGACAAAAAATTATTCATTAGACATTCGTCATGGCATAAATTTTTAAATGGAATGAACCCTAAAATCCAAAGAAAAAACTTAATTTTCAATTTTTTTGGTGGATTCTCAGAGGAGTTATACAACCTCTCAATAAAAATAGAATTAAATTCTAGTGATTATTATTTAATACTCAAAGGTGATGAAACCTATAGAAATACAATAAATCTTACAAATATTAAATATGGAGAATATCACAGATACGGCTATATCTCCGTAAATTTTGAGAATCATTATTTTCTCACAATATATTCTGTGACGGCAGAATTGTTCACTAATGATTTATTTCCATATTTAATTGGAAAGGGTTTAAATCTTGTTTAATTTAGCAAATGACCGTGATCCATCTAACTATCCAAATGTTCGATATTGGTATTTTATTTCCGAAAATAGACTCAAAGCTGTATTAAGTGAGAATTTTAAAATCATATATCTTATTGATCACATTTATAAAAACGTATATTGCATATTTATATAGTTGATTAATGAATTCATACTTTCATACCAATATAAAAATACTACGATTAATTTTGGAAACAATCGTGTTGAGTTATCTCTTATAAGAATACATTTTGAAATATTTTTTACATATATTTTGCATCAGAACAAATTTTATATTTCCGACATTCAGTTTATCATTGATAGCATGTATACTATGTCTTGGAGACCTAATAAGTCCAAATTGGTTGATGTTAGGAATTCATGTACCTCTGATTTGCTTATTGCTAAAATACTGATGAGATATATCTAAATTTTTATTTTTAAAGCAAAAATTCAGGGATGATTTGAAATTCCTTTATATTGGGAACGCTTTTATTTTTTGAATTTTAGAATCTTGAAAAAGTAACTTCTGGAAAAAATAAAAATTATAATCATTCAAAATTTTTAAAATTATAGAAATTATACTCACTGTTCTAACACTTGCAATCATCGGAGTCATCGATTTTGTTAAGATTAAACGTCGAAATGGGATAAAACAAATGGAACATATTCCTCTTCTTTAACGGCTATTAATTTTCTTGTTATTTTTGTTTTTTATTTTCCGTAATCCCAATTACGTTCACAATATTTTCGTTAATTATCCTTCTTTAAGAATCCCTTTTTTTGTTTCCTCTCCCAAGTAGTCACATTTTTGCATTTCAAGTTTTTTTCTGATATCGTTGTGATATGAAACGCCCAGACAGGATCATAGTGTTTCCTTTCTCTCTGTTTTAAATACCTGATTGATCCTGGGGCATCCATAGATACCTTTTTGTAGTCAAAATTATTCCGTGTTAAAATCTGATGAGGCATCACGAGCATTTGAGAACTCTAAATAACACAATACAACAGTTTTCATTAGATCTAACCTGCAGCACGTTGTCGCCAAGACAAGTGATCTCTTCAGGCACAGAAGGTCTTTTTTAAGATCATTTAGGTCATGGATATCGAAAATGAACAATAAGTTACTTTCTATATCAATTGTAACAATCGATATTGCGGTTTAATTACTTTGAATTTATCATATCTTTTTTTGAAATAAGAACTGTTTAATGCAAAAACTATCAGTGAACAACTACTGGCTGTTTTATAATTGAGAATGCTCTTCCACTAAGGATTGTAAGGAAATACGCTGAATGAGCCAGCTCTTTTTTTCTTATTATTTTCTTCTTCCTTTTTCGCGATCCGATTCTGTTTATCAGAATCAATGACATACTTCCTATGATTCCTGAGTTTCGACTGCGACTGATTTAGATCCTACTTGTCTTTCTTGATCTTGGATGATGAAAGTGAATAGTCAGCGATTGAAAGACTTCCAAGTGTTCTCAGCTACTTAACAGATTCGCATTTAGAGCATTTCTTCTGATGATTTATTTGAGGTTCCCTTCTTTCCGTGGACAAAAGTTGCAAAGCAGAGAATGCGCAACCATGAATCTTGAGTATTAGTATCGAATGCCCAGGTGATTGAAAGATAGGAGATAGCTCTTAGAGGCGCCGACCTTGGGATCCTGTATGGGATAAGCCTGTGGTAGTTGATAAACTGTGGGTTTCTTATTTTGAAGTCCCCAGGTTCCACAGTTGTGTGTCAGTATTGGTAATACGAGCGAGGTGTATATTTTTACTTTCAAATTCTTTTTTACGTTCCAAATATGTAATAACTTTTTATATGACCCACTAAACCAGAATACTTCGGCGGCCATACTAATTATAACCCCGCATGTGCAGCAAAAGAAACAAGGTTAGATGTCATCCTTTTCCATGCTCCCCTGTTCCTAGCCAAGGCTCTCATGCTGTCCAGGTCGTCGGCATTTATTAGATTTTTTTTATCTTGACCAGGTCTTTTTGTAAGACTATTGGCAGTGTTTTCTTGGTCTTCCACAATAGCGGCCTTCTTTACTAACATAGTATGTTTCCATAGATATGTTCGGTGGGGATGTTAATTCCATCCTCAGCACGTGTCTGAAGAGCCTCCATCAGGATTCCAGTACTTCTAAGCTGATAGGTCTAGTGCTGCATCTCTTATATTAAGCGTTTCTCTATATTCTCGTAGGCCAAGAAGTTCCTGTTATTTTTCTCAGCTGACCTCTGTGGAACGAGTCTAGTTTTTCTATATCCACTGATGAGGTCGCTTATTTCCAGCGTTATATAAAAGTACGGGTTTTACGAATGAGTCGTATAATAGGATTCTCATTTTCGTGTCGATGCCTTTTTGATTGAGCCATAAATTCTTCAGTTTATATAACGCAGCATTGGCTAGAGTTTTCCTACGTAAAATATCTTCGCTATCTCTCAAGAGTGAACCGAGTTTCTTTACTGTCGCCACTTTTCTTCTAGGACGTTACTCATCCTTCTTATCTCTGTGAGTTCTGTTTTCTCTCTGTTCACAGTAAGAAACTAATTCCCTTGTTCATCTGGTGCTTTTTCTAATAGGTTTTCTAGGACCTCTTTGTTTTCAGAAATTAGGTCTACATCGTCCGCTTAGATTACTTTTTCCGTCTATCCTTGGTATGACGGTCTAACCGTATCAAAAGCTCTTGATAGGTCAATTCCCAAAATATTGGTGGCGTTACGGTATCTTTGATATGTTGCACACCTCCATCTGTGATTCCATACCGCATCAGCTGTGGATCTCCCGTCTCGAAAACCACTTTGACTATCTGGTAGGTATTTTTAAGCAAATCCTTTTATTCGTTTAAACACAATGTTTCCCAAGACTTTTCGTAATAAATTTAATAGTATGATGGGTCGCAAATTTACGATTGGTCCTCTGTTTTTGTTTGTTTTTTGTATGGGGATTAGTAGTCCCGTACCCAGCGTGGAGTTGAGTTAGTTGAAAACAATTCATTTAGTAGTGTAGCGATTTTTTCAAAAAAGAGGTCAGGGCCGTATTTCAGTAGTTCTGGGTTTATCGCATCTGGTCCGAGGCTTCTGTTATTCTTGAGTTTTCGGCAGGCCAATTTGATTTCCTCGGCCGTGATTGGTATCTCAAGGGGTCTTGGCCTTCCATCAAATAAGTGGATTTCTATGGTTTTGATGTTGAAAAGCTTCTCAAAGTGAGCCGCGATGGCTTCAGTTTGTTCTTTTGTGTTCAGTATTAGCTTATCGTTCTCGTCTTTTATGGTTAGTAGGCTTCGGTTTGTTCGCCGCAGTAAACGGGCAGCGACGTACACCTGTGCGTTGTCTTTCACTTTGTTCACTTCTTCTATACAGGAAGCTATTTTTTCTATGAAAAGCTTCTTGTTCAGACCCATATTTTTTTCTGACACTTTGTCTTTCGCCTTGAAGTGCTTTTATCGCATTAGTGTCAGTGGCATTTGATTTTCTCATATTTATTTCTTTTAGACTTTTCGCAACCTCAGGAACATCTGGATGAATAGCCTTCAAGTGCATTTTACTATTCTCCCTTTTGCCGAGAAATGCTTCGACAGCTTCGATGATAGTGTCCTTTGTGCGTTTCCAGGCGTCTTCAGCGTGATATCCACCAATACATCCTGCAGATTAGTCTGAATGTCCATATACGGTGGACTGCACTTGTCAACTTTGAGTGGATGGCAAATCCAAGTCCATAATGTTTTGAGTCGCTCGAATGACATATAATTCGAATTCGCCAATGTTCTCATCAGGGCTACAAGTAACTTTCGTCTCTTGTAGGCACCCAATAGATACGTCGTATCTCTCCAGGTCATCACAGAGAATCTTCCTCGACCATGTGGTAGATAAGCCTCTAGCATTGAACGTAAGGACTTTTAGACGAGATCCATCGCTTTGTATCCATTGCCTTTTAGACATTTTTTCTCAATTGCGATCCAATCAAGAAACGAGGCACGTCACCACCTCACCAAAATATCTGCTTAGCCTTTTGAAAATGATACGTCAATCATAATTTCAATATTCTTTTTATTATGAAATAACGACACAGCGATCAATAAAGTATTTGACTACTTCAACCTTCAGATTACTAACAATTTTTATTATAAATTTTGAAGGACTTGAGATTTTTAATAAGCTTAGACATGCTAAATATAGAATTAAAAATCATTAACAATTAATTCGATTATATATTTATTATCGAATAAAAAGTCATTAATTTTTTCTAAAATCTACTAATTGTCTTTCAATAAAAAATAAAATCTAATTTAACTCAGCTTTATATAACCATCAAAAATGTTAATATTTACTAACAACAAACTTCTCTCGCCTGCCTGTTCACCAGCCTCCTCTGCGAGGTTCGATTTTGGTTGTTTAAACAGCTCCGAGAGCGCTTTGTCCAATTGTGCCCTTTGTCCATGTGGCATCTCGGGGTTCTGTCTCCCATACTACAGTCTCTGGCTATGTAAGGTCCGTTTTAATACTTTGAACTGTAGATAGGCCTGGAGTTTCATATCTACATCTAACTGCTTTAGATAACCCTTGTAGTACTTTGTTGCAATTCTTTCCAAGTCATTTTTATTGGAATAACGAGAACCTTACAACTAAGCAACTGTTAAAATCTAATAAAAAAATATAATTATAATAACATTATATCAGTGATTACAATATACAAAATGAAAAGTTTTGATCATACTTGAAGGAAGATGCTACAAATAAATTACATATCGCATTTACTTTTTTCAATAAAAACTGCACGCAAATTATTTCGCATACGAAAATTGTTTTTACAAGTTTCATTTAGGTGATTATTTTTTTCATGTTTTTTTATGACCCATCGAGTCGTTTTCCGTCATTTCTGCAAAAGAAAAGACCTGTTCGAGCATAGATTGATGTTCGGAGTTGTCAAAAGCTCGCCTAACGACTTCGTTCAAACGCATATGTCTAGGAGATCTGCCTGCACTTTTCCAGTGGAAGAGAAGGTTCACGCAAAAACAGTCAACATAAAGAGTTAAAAATAATTAATGATGATATAAAACGGTTAGAAGACTATTTGATTGTTTTCTAATAATTACGTTAACGAATTGTGTATGAAATAACTATAATAGGTGATCCAATAGAATACGACAGAAGATTAAAACTGCTGGTTAATTAAGCGAATCTCGCTAGCCATCCTGAAAGGGAATAGCCACGCAGTCAGGGCGGCCGCTATATGACCAATTGTTTACTTTTTTATAAAGATTAAAGTAATAAAAAGTTTGTTAGTAAGTAATTATTTCATTTCTGCTAAATATGTTTTTGGCTCGTTAACTTCCGACGGATAGATTTTAATGGTAAATCTATAAAAGTTGATATCATGGATTGTTTCATTATAAGTTCCATCGCCAACATCATAATCTAACAATAAACTAAATAATACTTGGAGAATATTCTGAATGTGAAATGAATATAAAAATTAAAGAGTTCTTAAGTTGGATAGGACAAGTTATTCAATTTGATAATTGGTCGGGCAGCTATTCCGAAATGTCTAATTAATTTCATATTATGTTTCCAGGTGGAATAAATAGATGGATTTGTTTTTCTATCATATTTATTCGATTGTTTTGATAAATCATTGCAAAATCACACATGTGGATAACCTCTCTCTTTCCAACATTGTCATGACAGCAACTAACCCAGGCTATGTTTCGTAGAAGACTGAGACCATAAAGGTGAAGAAATAGTTTGTCTCGGTGGACAATTCATTTTTGAACAGTAGCCGTGGAAAAGTCAAAATTTTAAAGAAGCATGTCATTGATTCAGCTAAACAGAATCATATCGCTCGTCGCGAAGAAGAAAAATGATATGATAAATTCAGGTCATATACAGCAAAATCGATTGTTACAATTTATGTAGAAGGTTGCTCAATTTCGATATCATTGACCTGAGCGAATTAAAAAGAGATCTTCTAAGGCAGTGTTTCTTAACCTTTTTTGACCGGCGACCACTTAAGTCTGTTGAATTTTTCTGGGGATTACATGTAACAAACAATACAATAAAAAAACTAACAAAATTAAAAAATCATATTATTCAGAGTTAGTGTGATTTTTGATCCTGCTATTAAGAAACTACTGTTCAATTTTTGGTACAATGTTGCTAAGTGCAATTCTCATATCGTCTTCCACCTTAGGTCGGTTGCGAACTTTACTTTTCAGAATAACAAGACAAGAAATTGCCATTTCTCATAATTAAGTGATTGGAAAGGGAGTTATCACTTCCGTGCATTTTTACTTAAGATTGGATATTCATTAATAAAAGAAATCCAGAATTCCATAATCGAAAGCGAATCAGAACTCAACTTGCAAATTGCGAATTTCGCAATTCAATCAGCTGTCCTTGAAAATCAATTTCTCAATTTCTTAGCCGTCGTACATGTGTAAACACTTGTGTAGACACGTTCTAAGTACAAATATTGACAAATCGGTTCAGACATCTGGAGATCTGCTTCGAATGCTGAGAACCTAAAAATCAAGAAATATTCTTGCCTTGGGGATCGCTACCGATTTACTTTTGTTGCGACCAAATCATCGGGAGCCGTGGTTTAATGACGGCTGAGTTCTTGCGAGAACTCGGTGAAATGCGTTCCAAAAACAAAAGAAATCAACGAGAAGGGTTATGGCTAAGATAAAAGATTGGAATGGCCATAATCCGAAGGAACTCGTTTGCTATCCACGCTGCAAGCTTCCTCAACTGACATTTGTTTAATTGTTAAAAAATTATTTTTTTTTAAAAAAAATAAATAAAAAAATAAAGAAAAAAGTTGAAAATGCAGAAGACCTTGATTACTCAAGAGAGAAAACAAGTAAAAAAAATACTTGGAAGATGTTATTAATAAAATCGATATGAACGTGCTGTGGAGTATTTAAAATAATAAAATACAACGAGAAAAGTAATTTTAGTTAAAGAATAGGTACATATACATTTGGTCATTTGATATTTCGGCGTTTAATAACTAATTTGATGACTCCGATGACAACAGTGAGTATAATTCTTATAATTATATACATTTTTAAAATGATTAGAATTTACATTTTTCCAGGAGTACATTTTTTAAAACACACCGACTCTAAAATTTAGGAAAAATCAAACCGTTTCCAGTATGATGGAATTTAGAATCATCCCGAAAAATTTGTGTCTTAAATGATGAAAAGTCATATATGTCATCAGAAAAATTTACTGAGAGACAATTATTTGTTTTGTAATTGTATTTTATTAAAATAAATCTAATAAGAAATAATTTCAATTGAATAATTGTTTGTATACCATTATTCTTTATAAAGAACATTTGTTAGTGTCCTTTTTAATAAACTTTTTCCATATACTTATATTCGATGTTTTAATTCAAAATTAATGATTGAGGACAAAAACATTAACAATAACATAAATATCTAAAATAACGCGTCGATGTTTATAATTTTGGTTACTGGTTATATTGATGAATTTATTTTTTTTTATATTTTGAAACAAATTACAGTAAACCCTCATTAATCCGAACTAAAAAATTTTGGATCCCTTTCGGATTGTGAAAATTCGAAAGAAACAAATATATTAATTTCATTAAAGTTAATATTATGTTTTCACATATAATAATATCTCCATTTTAGCATCTATAATTTATTTGTCGATATAATAATCTTTACAAAAAAACAATTTCGTTCTCGTCTAGCACTTCTGTTTTAAATGTGTAAGATTGAAAAAAGAGTCTAGTTTCATTTATTTTTAGCCTAAGTCAGGGTTAACTTCTTTCATTAATCAGAAAAGTCTTATTCTATGCTGCAATGTGAAACGTCTTTAAGAATTTAAAAAGTATTCTATCCTAATCCACCAAAATTCTTTCTGCTTTGGGGGAATCTTTATTCATCGAAAAAAAACATAATAGCCATTTTCGTAAATAATCAAAACAACTTTTTTATGGCACAATCGAATAAGTATTAGATTACTAATTGGCACAATCGAATATTGATTTGAGAATGGTGTTAATATCGTAATCTGTTCATTAATTTTTGGAACGACCAATTACGCTCGGTTATATTGGAATGATCATTTACCAATCCTTTATAAACTCCACCTTACTCCTTTGAGGTCAAGCCTGCTCTACTACAATATAATCTGACAAGAATGACTGAGACCAATTCCAAAAAAGCATTGGTATATATTTGTGACGTTTTGGGCATTTTTGTAATCAGGAGTCTTCCAAGTTTGATACATTCTTAAGATAGTCTCCAATGTATCAATTGGTGATTTCAAAATTAATCAAATTAATTAGAAAGTAACGAAGTTCTTAATTAAGTTTCAAACATCAAAGTTACAATTTTGAACAAGAATGGATAACATCGAAAAATGTAAGTTAGAACGATGATAGATACTTATGATGGTCGACAATGGATCTATTGGTGATTTCGACATTAATAAATTCTATTAGAAATTAACGAATTTTTTAATTTATTTTCAACACATCAAAGTCATAGTATGAACATTAATGGATGATGTCGAAAAATATAATAATAGAAGAAGATAGATTCTAAAGATGCTCGGCAATAATTCAATTGGTGTTTTCGACATTAATCAAATCAATTTAAAATATACGAAATTCTTAATTAAGTAACAGCATATGAAATTCATAATTATGTCNAACAAGGTACCATTTTTAAAATTATCATCTATCACTAAATAAAACAATTTACCAAGAAGACCCATATAATATCCAAGGAATAGTACAAAATGAATCATTTATCAATTCCCTATGCCTATCAATATAATCAACAATTGACTAAATTTAAATTCACTACTACCTTGATGGTGCCATAAAATCCCAAATAAGACAAAACTTCGACACTTAGATACTTCATCGGGAAATATAAGAGATCAAATGAATTATAGTAATCAATAGGCGTATGAAGTTGGTTTAAGATTGTCTGAATAAACAATGAAATCGACAGAAACTATAATGAGTTAGCTAAAATACATAATTTGATAATGTCCATGGTTGTATAATGGACATCAAATATTCTAAATCTTTTATGAACTAAAAATTTTAAAAATCATGACAACCTTAGTATCTCTGCAGTAATTTTTTAAAATAACAAGTATCGCTTCATAAACAAGGCTAAGTTTAAAATAAACTCCAACCATCGATATGATTTAGAAATGAAATTAACGCTGATTTTGATTATTAGACAATACCTATTATATACAAACACAATTACATAATTTTTTTAATAACATTAGGATTTTTTGATGTTCTCAACAACCGGCAAATAAACTGAATTACACTTTACAAATACCCTCAAAAATCGTCTATAAAGTGAAGGTCGAATATAAGAGTCCTCATCACAAATAAAATTATAGTATAACAAAGCAGCTCATCCTTATTCTCGAAGTAAAAAATTGCATTGACCAAATTATTCAAAGAAAAATACGAGTCGATCTACAATTAATCATGTTATATGACTTTGTCATTATTTTTGAAAAATTGCGAAATTCGATAAGACAAACTTTTTGAATTCCTCTTTCGAACAGTTCTCTAAAATTCAGTAGGTAAAATACGGATTTAATAATTTATAATCAATTTTAAATCCAGACAAATCAAAGAATTCTAAATTCTTGGCTAATCTTAACAAAGGTGTGCAATCACATCTTAATTTAGAGACATTCTTGCTGTCTGTATACGAAAAGTATCTTAATGTAACAAACAAAAAACTTTAATGATTCGGGACTGTTCAGGCTGTTTGAAAAATCTTCGAAATTGGAAATCATAATATTGTCAAAATTAATTCTTTCGAGTTCTTTAATCAATTTGATTGTGCAACTATAAATTGTTGTAAGATTTCTTTTTTTTATTCGAGAATTTGAAAAAAGTTCAAGTGACCTAATTTCACTGAATCCACTTTTAATTAGCAAATGTAATAAGATTGGGTCATCATAATCCAAAAGAGTGAAAGAATTAACATTATTTGGAGAAAACGGCAGTGGACACGAATTATCAGAAGATACTATCTTTGCTAATTTGATATTTATTAAATTTGGTAGATTTCGGCCCAAATTTGCTAAATCTTTAATATCAATGGGAATTTTGGTCAAATCGAGGCAATAAATGTTGTAACGAACTTCACTACTGTCATTCAAAATCGAGAAATCATCGAAAATTGAAAATATCATCTGTGAATTGAAATCACTAAAATATTCTATCTCATAATATATTCTTTCAGAAATCATCATTTTTGACTTTGAATTTAAGTTGTTATATTTATTCAAATCAATCTTTTTTCGAAAATTATTTATGCAAATTGAATACAATGAGGGAATCTGCATTTCTTACTAAATGTTTGAATTAATTAGATTTTTAAAAACTTTATTAATATTATTATCAAAAAACCAATAATTTTTATTATTTTTTATGATAATTTATTTTTTAATGGAATGTTTAATAATTTATATCTTTATTTTATAAATTATTTTTTTTATTTTTTATAAACAGCTTTTATTCTTTGAAAGTCGAGAACTAACGAAATCTCATGTAGTCATATCTTCACCTATTTGCACGGAGGGTTTTCTCAAAAAATAATCATTATTTTGTGTCGCCAATTATTATGAGGTTTATTTGTGAGAGGAATCGCCTAAGGGCAAAGCAAAGGCGTTGTGTTGACAAAATTGACAGGGAATTCATATCAGCCAGAATCAGGATAATGAAGGAAGCAATCAGCAGTATATGGAAGTAGTAGACTGACCGTATATGGAAGGCTGGGTGGCATAGTGGTTAGGTGTCGGGCTTATGTGGCTTAGGCTACGGGTTCGGATCTCGCTGCTGTTCACCTGGTGGAAGGTTCCACGCATCTACGATGCAGAAAGGGTTTGACGAGTGACGCCGTCATCAGTGGATACTCACTGAGGAACTGGATTGTCTAGAAAGGACCAACACACAAGAAAAAGAAAAAAAAAGTGAAGATCTAAAATTAACTGTTCTTTACTTAAATAAAGTGTGTGTCCTGCCTATGCGGAGCTATAGATATTATGGCTCTCGTGAAAAGGCTTTATTATTATTATATGGAAGGCTGAGGCTGCAAAAATTGATATGAAGAATCCCTCTTTTTGGAAGTCTATCAAAAGATAATGTGTCCAAAGTCGGGAGCAGAAAAAATTATATTGAATAAACCAGACGGGGGAGTATGCATAACAGAGGAAACACCTTCGATATTCAGGGATCAGCTCTAAAGAATTCAGGGTGTGGATCCGTGGAGTTTGATCCCTGATGACAAAAAGAAAGTGTCTGCCGATATATTTAAACACTCGGACAGGAACTGCCTATTGCTGATAGTACTGTCAACGTCTTTGAAGTGAAGACATGCAAGGTCAATGCTCCAGGATATGACCACATATCAATGAAACTTATCAAAGAGGGTCCGGAAATATATTTGACTATCTGCGATGTCTTTATGATGGGTGTTTACGATTTGGCCACCTCCCTTTAATATGGAAGAAAGCTGTTGTGAAGATGATTCCAAAACCAGGGAAGCCAAAGAGAGATCCGGCAAGCTAAAGACCAATTAGCTTAATATGTTTTTCGCGAAAGTGATTGAACGTATTATTTTCGAAAAGGCTAAGCAGACATATAGAAGAGAATGACTTTCTGATTCCGGAACAGTGGGGTTTTCGTCCCGAAGAGGCTGTGCAGTTTAATATATTTTTACACGTCCGAGGAATCTTAATACTAGTCTTTTTATTTATGCGGATGACACAATCGTGGTGGACACATTTCTAAAATCTTCTATTTCTGAAGGAAGAATGCGGGAGTATGTTGACCAGATTGAGCATTTGAGAGGGCTAAAGCTCTTTGATGAAAAATCTTGCGCACTCCGAATAAGCAATGTGAAAAAGCACCTGAAACAAGAATACACGCTGGGAGTAAACAATGCACACAGTCTGCGCTACCTGGGGGTCGACTATGGACGCGCAGGAGATTACATGGACGATATGAAGGGAATGAGAAAGAGAGCCTTTCAGTCGCTCCTAGGAGAGCTGCAATTAAGAAGAGGGAGAAGATCATATCCCTCTTAGAGAAGACTAGGAGAGCTGCAATTAAGCTCTCCTTAAACAAGAAATTGATAGACTTTTTAAGCGAGGACGAAAACAAGCTCTTAGAATCGATTAGCAGAATTAAGGAGGATCGGATCAATGGTTTCAGGAGGAGATCAGAGATCCAGGACACGTATATAAAGCTGGGAGAAACGTCCTGAAAAAAATAAAAAAAAGGAGGAAGGGTCTTGGTGTGGAGTCCAAGCCTTATAGGGAGACTCGAATGAAATACTCTCCAGAAAACTCCTTAACTTTTTTGTTAATAAATCGTTGTTGTTGTTATTCTTTGGATTGCTCTTTTTTCTTCATCCTTTACACCCCAAATCTTCTATACTATTGACTTATTAAAGGACTTGAGCTTAGTCAGGTCAAAACTATATAGGTAGT
Source organism: Dicyema japonicum (assembly GCA_011109175.1). Taxonomy (NCBI): domain Eukaryota; kingdom Metazoa; phylum Dicyemida; class Rhombozoa; family Dicyemidae; genus Dicyema; species Dicyema japonicum. Next base: position 1,314,420 of record RDEW01000006.1, read on the forward strand.
AGCCAAACATTTTTGTAGTCAGATATAATAAGGGTTTCCTTTCAGTGACACTTTTAATTGTGATAAGCATTGTCGTATGATCACTACTGATATCGTATAGCTCATTCCAACTGGCTATGTGATCTTGATTTGTGAAATGTAAAGTCAGGATAGAACGCCATGCTATTTGTTGAGTAAGGAGTTCTTGTATTGAATATAGGGATTATTGGGTTATCCACATTCAATAATAATTCGTTTCCTTTGGATTTCCCAGCTTTTTCTTGAACCACATAGGATACTTAGTATTCAGGTCACGACATAATAATTGGAAATGTGGACATCTACAGTGCAAACTGCAAATCATTGGAGCATCAACTAGGAGGAGTTACATACATTTATCGTGTAATGTTGCCAACGTTTGTTGAAACTACGATGTACTCAATCAGATTGAGAAGGATTTTACCCATCCATTTAGAAATGTTATATTTATTGGTATTAAATAAATAGAGTTTTTTAAGCTAAAAGTTTTCAACTGTTTAGTATATATACGAGTTGAGACAACTGAAGCCATGTGGAAGAAGTCTTCCCTTTTCGAGAATCTGGGTCGTCTGAGAGCGCATTTCCCCAATGAATTAATTAGTTGTTTTTTACTAAAATGTCCGATTATTAAATCAATCTAAAAATTCAGCATAATCGAATCAATCAATTCAAATATCAGAGAATATCTGAACCGAGAATTCTTTTTTATATCTCATGATGATGGCAAACTCGCTATGATCGATTTAGGGAGAACAGAAAATACAAAGGACATTTCGTGTTCAATTTCATCGCAGCTGAAAACTCAGTGATTCTATTTTCATAATCGCATACTATTTTATATTCCATTGAATCGTTGATAAAAAAAGAGGAGGAACATTAGACAAGAGGAATAGTCCATTAATGGCATCTCCTTACAAAGTCCATGAAATAATTTCTCTCAAATCTAGAGTACTTATTAAAATTGAGAGCATTTGATAAAATTGGAAATATTATAAATTCTATTTAATTATAAAAAAAAACGAATATTATTTCCCAGATATAATATGTCGCGAGCGCTACTGCAACTATGCGCTACTTGCAATATCGATTTTTTTTGCTCGAAATTAAACGAGTAGTATTAAGACACTCACAAGTCGAACCATTAGATAATAACATGATTTATTCGCAAAACCCCAACTAACTAAACAAGGTAAGAGCCATTAACTAAAGAGGAAAGCCAAGATTTGGGGTCGTCTATATCGGGGCACTCTCATGAGACACCGTATGTCTCTTCTCCGTAAAAAGCCCCAATTACAATGCGAGTTTCCACAAGCAATGTAATAAATCACCAATTCTTCTCGTTTTCTTTCGTATTCGTCATCAATTTCAGATGCTAAATCCAATCCATGTGCTTCAATTTAGTTTCATTTATAATTAGAACTTCCATCTGGATCGTGCTGGCTATAGCAACCAGCACTGAGGCCCGTTCCGAAGAGAACGGGCATTAACAGGGTTATCCTGACTACTTCTGGTTTTTTCGGTGGCTGCCCTCTCTTCTTAAGAGCACCACTCTCTTCTCTGTGTTGAAGCTTCTACTGTTTCTTTTTAGAAGGTTTCTTATTATATGTCGTATTCCAGCCAGTCTGCCCATACATTCTAAACTCTGACTTTAATTTCTTATTCGTTCCAATTTTGGAAACTTCACTTTCTCCATTATGGGCATTTTCTCGTTTTAGAAATAATTTTCCATTCGATTCTTTCCTTTTTTGGTCAATTTTGTTTTTCTTCGCAATGTTAGCTTTCAACAGCCTTGGCATCTTTTCCATATGGATTCGTGCTGGCTATAGCAACCAGCACTGAGGCCCGTTTCCAAGAGAACGGGCATTAATCAGGGTTATCCTGACTACTTCTGGTTTTTTCGGTGGCTGCCCTCTCTTCTTAAGAGCACCACTCTCTTCTCTGTGTTGAAGCTTCTACTGTTTCTTTTTTAGAAGGTTTCTTATTATTTCGTATTCCAGCCAGTCTGCCCATACATTCTAAACTCTGACTTTAATTTCTTATTCGTTCCAATTTTGGAAACTTTACTTTCTCCATTATGGGCATTTTCTCGTTTTAGAAATAATTTTCCATTCGATTCTTTCCTTTTTTGGTCAATTTTGTTTTTCTTTGCAATGTTAGCTTCAACAGCCTGGGGCATCTTTTCCATCTGGATCGTGCTGGCTATATCAACCAGCACTGAGGCCCGTTTCCAAAGAGAACGGGCATTAATCAGGTTTATCCTGACTACTTCTGGTTTTTTCGGTGGCTGCCCTCTCTTCTAAAGAGCACCACTCTCTTCTCTGTGTTGAAGCTTCTACTGTTTCTTTTTTAGAAGGTTTCTTATTATATGTCGTATTCCAGCCAGTCTGCCCATACATTCTAAACTCTGACTTTAATTTCTTATTCGTTCCAGTTTTGGAAACTTCACTTTCTCCATTATGGGCATTTTCTCGTTTTAGAAATAATTTTCCATTCGATTCTTTCCTTTTTTGGTCAATTTTGTTTTTCTTCACAATGTTAGCTTCAACAGCCTTGGGGCATCTTTTCCATCTGGATCGTGCTGGCTATAGCAACCAGCACTGAGGCCCGTTTCCAAAGAGAACGGGCATTAATCAGGTTTATCCTGACTACTTCTGGTTTTTCGGTGGCTGCCCTCTCTTCTTAGAGCACCACTCTCTTCTCTGTGTTGAAACTTCTACTGTTTCTTTTTTAGAAGGTTTCTTATTATATGTCGTATTCCAGCCAGTCTGCCCATACATTCTAATCTGACTTTATTTCTTATTCGTTCCAATTTTGGAAACTTCACTTTCTCCATTATGGGCATTTTCTCGTTTTAGAAATAATTTTCCATTCGATTCTTTCCTTTTTTGGTCAATTTTGTTTTTCTTCGCAATGTTAGCTTCAACAGCCTTGGGATCTTCCATAATTGGCAAAGTGGCTGGATGAACCACAATTCAAACGACTTATTATCGTTTTGTAACCGACACTGCGCAATCTTGTATGTGAATCAGAACAAACAAGACATCTTTCAACATATTTTCATTAGCCTGCAATATGTTTCTCAACCTCGTTATATTCCTTCGTCTTGTAGCACCAGTGGCACACTTATTCCACTGGTGCTTCTTTATTCCACTGTGAACCACACTCAAAGAACTTTACCACTGGTGAACCCACACTCGAAATTTTTTAAAGAAACCAGTTTTACTCAAAAAAACATGAAACTAAAATTATATGTAGATTTATGTTATGCTTTAAAAATATAAAATTGAATTTATTTTTTAAATTCTTAAATTATCTTACTATTAATAATACTGATAAGCATTCTAAATAATTTAAAAATTAATTTCAACAATAAAACTCTTAATTTTTCAATATTTTAAACTATTAAAAATTCCGGGTTATACGATTGTATTCATTTAAGTTTCAATTAAGACAAAAATTCAAAAAAAAAAATTTTTATTTATAAGAAAAGGTAAGTCACTTCTTTTTAAGCTTTTTAACGCTACTCATGTGGAAGATCTCGCTATGTCCCTCATTTGATTGAAGTGTCATTCGCTTGTTAGACAATATATCTACGACTTTCACTTTTTCACTGTAGGGAAATTCAAATTTCCCTAACTTTAGCGAGGGATTTGTCCATGGTCTTTTTTTACGCAAACCTATATAGTTAATTTAGTTAGTTAAGAGCTCTTTTCGCGTGGCCCTAAAATGGGTTCGCTTGAGCCATGATTTGCAGCCATCCTCCTCGCCCACGCCATCTTGTTCCTGGCCTTCATTCAAACATCATCCAGATCGTCCGCTGTCGCCAATTTACGACTATCTTGTTCGTAGTCATCTTTTAAGCAGGTTGGAAGTGTGTTTCTTGGTCTTTTTGGTTGAAGTGGTGACGTGCTTCTGTTTTTCTTCTCTAGAAAATTCATGTCTTATCATGTCTAAATGCAAACCTATTAAACTCTATTTGATGAATCCACTAATATATTAATGAAGTAAATGTAAGACAATACAAAAATAATATGGAATAAGCATTAGCACAAACGAAGCACCACAACAACGTGGGAGAAGCGTGACATAACAATTCAAATTAGAATTAATAGTTTATATTAATTTAATACATTAAAATTAATATTTTATATTACTAAAATTAGAATTTTAATCCAAAAAGAACAATTTTCATAGATTCAAAAAAATTCAAAAAAATCGATATTGCAAGTAGCGCATAGTTGCAAGTAGCGCTCGCGACATA